>JAIOJX010000025.1:42889500-42972000 GCA_022376925.1 Tragulus kanchil
ACAGTCATATTTATTGCTGTTTTAAAACTATTACTGCTTTCTGTGACCTGAGTTTCTCTGAATTCCCTCTAAATTCTTTATGATTTTAGCTTTTATGCATATACCTATATTATATCTTAAGTCAGTTTATGTGAATAATGTGAGATGAGAGTCAAAGTTAACTCTTTTCCATATATACACCCAGTTATTCCAGCACCAATTGTTGAAAAAAGTTTTCTTCACTTACATGTCAGCAAATTTGGAGAACTCAGCATGGCCACAGGACTGCAAAAGGTCAGTTTTCATTACAGTCTCAAAAAAGGGCAATGCTAAAGAATGTTCAAATTACTGCACAATTGCACTAATTTCATGTGCTAGCAAAATAATGCCCAGAATTCTCCAAGCTAGGCTTCAAACAATGTGTGAACAAAGAACTTCCAGATGTACAAACTGAATTTGGAAAAGGCAGAGGAACTAGACATCATATTGCCAACATTCTGTTGGATCATAGAAAGAGCAAGGTAATTCCAGAAAAACATCTACTTCATTGACTGTGCTCAAAGCGTTTGACTGTGTGGATAACAACAAACTCTGGAAAATTCTTAAAAAGATGAGAATGCCAAATCACCTTACCTGCCTCCTGAGAAACCTATATGCAGATCAAGAAGCAACTGTAAAAAACCAGACATGGATTAACTGACTGGTTCACAATTGGGAAAGGAGTTTGTCAGTCTTTCTAAGTTTGGTCATTCTGATTTGTGTGCAGAGGTATAATGATATTGAGCACTTTTCATGCACTTACAGGCCCATTGCATATCTTCTATGACGTATCTATTTTGTCCATTAAAAAAAAATTGGGTTGCTGGATTTGCTCTGCCATGGCCCACACTCTGTCTGTGGAGTGTGCTTTCTCTGAATCTGAATAAATCCATTTCTTACCTAAAAAAAAAAAAAAAAAAAAAAATTGGGTTGTTTGTCTTTTTATTATTGAGTAGTCCTTTACTATATATATTTTATGAATTGTTTACTCCCAGCATTTGACTTACCTATCCATTTTCTTAACGGTGTCTTTGATGAGAGTTTCTGTTTCAACAGTCATATTTATTGCTGTTTTAAAACTATTACTGCTTTCTGTGACCTGAGTTTCTCTGAATTCCCTCTAAATTCTTTATGATTTTAGCTTTTATGCATATACCTATATTATATCTTAAGTCAGTTTATGTGAATAATGTGAGATGAGAGTCAAAGTTAACTCTTTTCCATATATACACCCAGTTATTCCAGCACCAATTGTTGAAAAAAGTTTTCTTCACTTACATGTCAGCAAATTTGGAGAACTCAGCATGGCCACAGGACTGCAAAAGGTCAGTTTTCATTACAGTCTCAAAAAAGGGCAATGCTAAAGAATGTTCAAATTACTGCACAATTGCACTAATTTCATGTGCTAGCAAAATAATGCCCAGAATTCTCCAAGCTAGGCTTCAAACAATGTGTGAACAAAGAACTTCCAGATGTACAAACTGGATTTGGAAAAGGCAGAGGAACTAGACATCATATTGCCAACATTCTGTTGGATCATAGAAAGAGCAAGGTAATTCCAGAAAAACATCTACTTCATTGACTGTGCTCAAAGCGTTTGACTGTGTGGATAACAACAAACTCTGGAAAATTCTTAAAAAGATGAGAATGCCAAACCACCTTACCTGCCTCCTGAGAAACCTATATGCAGATCAAGAAGCAACTGTAAAAAACCAGACATGGATTAACTGACTGGTTCACAATTGGGAAAGGAGTATGTCAAGGCTTGTATATTGTCATCCTGCTTATTTAACTGCTGTGCAGAGTACATCATGCAGAATGCTGGACTAGATGAATTACTAACTAGAAGGAAGATTACTGGAGAGAAAAATCAACAACCTCAGATACGCAAATGATACCTCTGGCAGAAAGTGTCAAGAGGAACTAAAGAGCCTCTTGATGAGCATGAAAGAAGAGAGTGAAAAAGTTGTCTTAAAACTCAACATTCAAAAAATGAAGATCATGGCATCTGGCCCCATCACTTCATGGCAAATAGATGGGGAAAAAGTGGAAGCCATGACCGACTTTATTTGCTTGGGCTCCAACATTACTGTGGATGGTGACTGCAACCATGAAATTTAAAGATACTTCCTGTTTGGAAGGAAAGCTATGACAAACCTAGTGAGTGTATTAAAAAACAAAGGCATCATTTTGCCAACAAGGGTCTGCATAGTCAAAGCTATGATTTTTCCAGTAGTCATATATGGATGTGAGGGTTGGACCATAAAGAAGACTGAGTGCTAAAGAACTGATGCTTTTGAGTTGTGGTGCTGGAGAAGACTCTTGAGAGTCCCTTGGACTGCAAAGAAATCAAATCAATCAATCCTAATGGAAATCAATCTTGAATATTCATTGGAGGATTGTTGCTGAAGCTGAAGCTCCAATACTTTGGCCACCTGATGCAAAGAGCTGACTCACTGGAAAAGACCCAGATTCTGGGAAAGACTGAAGGTACAAGAAGGGGGCAGCAGAGGAGGAGATGATTGGATAGCATCATGACTCAATGGACATGAATCTGAGCAAACTCTGGGAGATAGTGAAGGTCAGAGGATCCCGGTGTACTACAGTCTGTGGGATCGTGAAGAGCCAGACATGCCTTAGGGACTGAACAACAGTTGGATTGCTTTGATGCATTTGTTGAAAATCATGACTGTCTGTGTTGGGATGGGCATCTACTTCTGGAGCCCTCTATCCTGTTCATTAATCTACTTTGATTATTCTCGTCTTGCAGCACTTTTAATAGTTGTATATTATACAGATGTCCATATAGAATCACTTTGCTGTTGTTGGGCATTTTTAAGTTTGTAATTTTTGCTATTTACAGTCATTTTGTTGCTAAGTGAAATAAGTCAGAGAAAGACAAACACTGTAGTGAAATAAAAAATCAGAAAAAAGACATGATTGCAGAATGCCGGACAAGAAAAATTACTAACTAGAAGAAAGATTAATGGAGAAAAAAATCAACAACCTCAGATACGCAAATGATACCTCTGGCAGAAAGTGTCAAGAGGAACTAAAGAGCCTCTTGATGAGCATGAAAGAAGAGAGTGAAAAAGTTGTCTTAAAACTCAACATTCAAAAAATGAAGATCATGGCATCTGGCCCCATCACTTCATGGCAAATAGATGGGGAAAAAGTGGAAGCCATGACCGACTTTATTTGCTTGGGCTCCAACATTACTGTGGATGGTGACTGCAACCATGAAATTTAAAGATACTTCCTGTTTGGAAGGAAAGCTATGACAAACCTAGTGAGTGTATTAAAAAACAAAGGCATCATTTTGCCAACAAGGGTCTGCATAGTCAAAGCTATGATTTTTCCAGTAGTCATATATGGATGTGAGGGTTGGACCATAAAGAAGACTGAGTGCTAAAGAACTGATGCTTTTGAGTTGTGGTGCTGGAGAAGACTCTTGAGAGTCCCTTGGACTGCAAAGAAATCAAATCAATCAATCCTAATGGAAATCAATCTTGAATATTCATTGGAGGATTGTTGCTGAAGCTGAAGCTCCAATACTTTGGCCACCTGATGCAAAGAGCTGACTCACTGGAAAAGACCCAGATTCTGGGAAAGACTGAAGGTACAAGAAGGGGGCAGCAGAGGAGGAGATGATTGGATAGCATCATGACTCAATGGACATGAATCTGAGCAAACTCTGGGAGATAGTGAAGGTCAGAGGATCCCGGTGTACTACAGTCTGTGGGATCGTGAAGAGCCAGACATGCCTTAGGGACTGAACAACAGTTGGATTGCTTTGATGCATTTGTTGAAAATCATGACTGTCTGTGTTGGGATGGGCATCTACTTCTGGAGCCCTCTATCCTGTTCATTAATCTACTTTGATTATTCTCGTCTTGCAGCACTTTTAATAGTTGTATATTATACAGATGTCCATATAGAATCACTTTGCTGTTGTTGGGCATTTTTAAGTTTGTAATTTTTGCTATTTACAGTCATTTTGTTGCTAAGTGAAATAAGTCAGAGAAAGACAAACACTGTATGATATCCCTTATATCTTGAGTCTAAAAAACTACAGAAAAAGTAGTAAATATAACAGAAAAAGATTCACAGATAGAACAAACTAGTGGTTACAAGTGGAGGGAGGAGGGGGAGGAGGCAGGTCTAGGGGTAGGGGGGTAAGAGGTACAAACTCTTTAAGGGTAAAATGAGCTACAGGGATATGTTGTACAACACAGGGAATATGGGTAGTATTTTATAATAACTATAAATAGTGTGTAACTTTTATAAAATCATGACTTGTTATACACCTGCAACTTGTGCAATAGTATACATCAGCTAAACTTCAATTTAAAGTGTGATGCATATACTTCCTTTGTTTAATCTTTGATTATTTAGTTTTCAAGTGGTGGAAATAATTTATAAACAAACCTGAAGGCAAATATGAGCTAGCTCAACATTATTGTTAGCTTTCCACAGTTTATTCTGATTCTTGGTTCTGTGACAGGTGAGAGTATTTGCTGTTGGCAAGAAGGTAGAGTGCATACCATGACCAACAGCTGTGAAGTCCTCCTAGCTGGAAGAAGAAAATCCACTTCACTTCTAAATGTCATTTATGGGTCATTTATATTGTCTACCTAAATTACTAGAGTAGAAAAGTAGAAAGACTAGAAACTTGAAAAGGACTTTCTTAGAATGTACTGTTCTCCATGGGTCCCGTAATATGTTGTAAACATGAACTTGCATGCATGTCAAGTTATTGAAAATGAGAGGCAGATATTTGACTAGTTGTCTAAAGGCATTCACTCAGTTACAGAGACAGAAGAGTGGTCATAACTCACATCCCATGTACTGTCATATGTGAAAGCTTATCCACTTTAAGCTTTTTTATATGGTAATCAGAGAGACATTTAGTTGTGTAAATGATCCTCAAGGCACATGTTCTTACTTTATGTAGGTATAGAAATAAAACTGTACCACTGTGTAAAGTGTCTCTGAATTCTTTGCTTCTTTATTTGATAATTTATCCACTTAAAAGAGCAATTTGTGGTGAATAGGTGACCCTATTTTTATTTACAGTATTTTTAAATAAGTCAGAGAAAGACAAACACTGTATGATATCCCTTATATCTTGAGTCTAAAAAACTACAGAAAAAGTAGTAAATATAACAGAAAAAGATTCACAGATAGAACAAACTAGTGGTTACAAGTGGAGGGAGGAGGGGGAGGAGGCAGGTCTAGGGGTAGGGGGGTAAGAGGTACAAACTCTTTAAGGGTAAAATGAGCTACAGGGATATGTTGTACAACACAGGGAATATGGGTAGTATTTTATAATAACTATAAATAGTGTGTAACTTTTATAAAATCATGACTTGTTATACACCTGCAACTTGTGCAATAGTATACATCAGCTAAACTTCAATTTAAAGTGTGATGCATATACTTCCTTTGTTTAATCTTTGATTATTTAGTTTTCAAGTGGTGGAAATAATTTATAAACAAACCTGAAGGCAAATATGAGCTAGCTCAACATTATTGTTAGCTTTCCACAGTTTATTCTGATTCTTGGTTCTGTGACAGGTGAGAGTATTTGCTGTTGGCAAGAAGGTAGAGTGCATACCATGACCAACAGCTGTGAAGTCCTCCTAGCTGGAAGAAGAAAATCCACTTCACTTCTAAATGTCATTTATGGGTCATTTATATTGTCTACCTAAATTACTAGAGTAGAAAAGTAGAAAGACTAGAAACTTGAAAAGGACTTTCTTAGAATGTACTGTTCTCCATGGGTCCCGTAATATGTTGTAAACATGAACTTGCATGCATGTCAAGTTATTGAAAATGAGAGGCAGATATTTGACTAGTTGTCTAAAGGCATTCACTCAGTTACAGAGACAGAAGAGTGGTCATAACTCACATCCCATGTACTGTCATATGTGAAAGCTTATCCACTTTAAGCTTTTTTATATGGTAATCAGAGAGACATTTAGTTGTGTAAATGATCCTCAAGGCACATGTTCTTACTTTATGTAGGTATAGAAATAAAACTGTACCACTGTGTAAAGTGTCTCTGAATTCTTTGCTTCTTTATTTGATAATTTATCCACTTAAAAGAGCAATTTGTGGTGAATAGGTGACCCAGACATCATTTTTAGTATTTGTGATGTTTTTCTTGTAGAAGATAGATTTTAAAGTGAAAAATAGTTATTTGAGGTGAATGTCAAAATTTTAGTTTTTTGTCCAAGTGGACAGAGAAGTATTGTCTTTCAAGAGGTTTTCTTGTGTTTACAATAGTAAAAATTAATATGTGTGATGGAAAGACTACTGTACTGGAAAACTAGTCTTCATAAATTATTAAGTCATCTCTGTAGCTCATAATCAACATTTTCTTCAGCTTGTGGCAAGCTAAATTTTGGCAAATCAGAAAGACCGAGGACTCTAGAACATCATAGGAGCTGTGTACGATGGCTTCTTTACACTTTTATATACGCTTTCTCATCTGTCAGTTACTAGAGATTCTCCTCCTGGATCATGTCAGTTATTTTTAGCCAAATATGAACTCTTGTCTGTGGAAGCTTTCACTATCAGACTGTGGTTAATATAACTACATTAGAATCATTCCAAGGGCTAGCCCATTTTTCTCTTTCCTCCTCTTTCCGAGGGGGTGACAAGAAAGACCACAACAAAGTTAGTCAAAGCCATTTAGTCTCCATTCCAGCCGCAATGCTAATTCTGGCTCTCAAGGGCCACCCTGTTCCTAGGGCATTGTGTGGACACAGGCACAGGGGCCACCCTAACCCAGCCCCTGTCTGGGGGAAACCACCAGATGGTTTAAGATAGACTGTTGCGTGCAGTTGCATTGGCCTTGAGGTCTTGATCTCTGTAGTGCAAGAGTCCTGCAGGAAGTTATTTTCTGGTTATTCTTGATGAGAGACACTCTGGTTTCCCACGGAGCCAGGTGGATGTCCTCATCTTCCTGTTCAGGAGTCTCCCGGGGGAAGTCCGTGAAGAGTTCACCAGGCTCAGTGGGATGGTCACAGCTGACTGCCAGCTGCTGTACTCCCCACCTTCAGTATCCAATTTTCCAGTCCCCTGTCTGCTACCCTAATGAGAGATAAGCCAGAACTGGGACAGAGCAGAAACCAAAGCCAAAACCATACAATTTAAGACAAATTTCATCCTTTGGCTCTCAGATCTTCTCATGTAATCATCTGTTTCCAGCAGATTTTGATAACATATGTTATAGTCATTTTATTTATAAAGTCATTTTATGCATTTACCTTTTTAAAAAAAAAAAAAGAACTGGGGGGTTTGGGTGCTCATATCATCCTCAAGTGGAAGCTGAAATTTAAGACCATTTAGTTCTCTCTCTTCTCTTTGCACTGTGACCTCTGGCATCACCGTCAAGGTGGGATTGTGTGTGTGTGTGTGTGTGTATGTTTGGTTTGTGATCATTTGAGCTGTCTGATGTGTGTGGTTTTCCCCAGAGCTGACTCTTGTTGCTAATGAGCATGATCATTTTATACAGTGTCACTGTGATGCAGGCATGTTAAATAATTGATCGGGTGAGGCAGGTAGAGAATGGCAAATGTGGTCCCTTTGTTGCTATGGTAATACATTTGGTTTAAGGGAACTGTTTGTCATTTGCATTGCATAGATCTGGTGCCGTGGCGGTTACCTCAATAGTCAAGGCACTCAAGAGGAAGTGGCATTTTTGAAACCAATTACTCTATATAGTTGTCCCTTGGTATCCGTGAGGGACTGGTTCCAGGACCCCTACAGATAGCAAGACCCTCAGATACTTCAGTCCCTTTTATAAAATGGCCAGAGTCTAGCCCACGCTCTGAACCAGGCTTCCAGCATCCACCGAGTCGACCAGGTGTGAACTGCCGATGTGGAGGGCCGCCTGTGTATCAGGTGATTCGGGCTTACCCCTGTGGAAGGACCTCCTCTTTTTTATGAAAAGGCTCATCCTTGGCTGATGCATCAGCGTAGACAACAAGGCAAGTAACAGATTGGTCTGCTCATTAACATGGTGGGATTTGATCGTTTATTGTATAAAATGTTACTGTGTGAGGTGTATATTCTTCTCTCTGTTATCCCTAGGAGGACTCCCTTTAAGTGAGTTTGATGCTGTATTTGTTAGTGATCCTGAAGGAAAGGACAGCATATTCTCTCTCTTACTCTCCATTAAAAAGAAAGTCCAAGTCCCTAAAGGTATGGGGTATATTTTTGTATTCTCTAAAGCCAAAACCATACAATTTAAGACAAATTTCATCCTTTGGCTCTCAGATCTTCTCATGTAATCATCTGTTTCCAGCAGATTTTGATAACATATGTTATAGTCATTTTATTTATAAAGTCATTTTATGCATTTACCTTTTTAAAAAAAAAAAAAGAACTGGGGGGTTTGGGTGCTCATATCATCCTCAAGTGGAAGCTGAAATTTAAGACCATTTAGTTCTCTCTCTTCTCTTTGCACTGTGACCTCTGGCATCACCGTCAAGGTGGGATTGTGTGTGTGTGTGTGTGTGTATGTTTGGTTTGTGATCATTTGAGCTGTCTGATGTGTGTGGTTTTCCCCAGAGCTGACTCTTGTTGCTAATGAGCATGATCATTTTATACAGTGTCACTGTGATGCAGGCATGTTAAATAATTGATCGGGTGAGGCAGGTAGAGAATGGCAAATGTGGTCCCTTTGTTGCTATGGTAATACATTTGGTTTAAGGGAACTGTTTGTCATTTGCATTGCATAGATCTGGTGCCGTGGCGGTTACCTCAATAGTCAAGGCACTCAAGAGGAAGTGGCATTTTTGAAACCAATTACTCTATATAGTTGTCCCTTGGTATCCGTGAGGGACTGGTTCCAGGACCCCTACAGATAGCAAGACCCTCAGATACTTCAGTCCCTTTTATAAAATGGCCAGAGTCTAGCCCACGCTCTGAACCAGGCTTCCAGCATCCACCGAGTCGACCAGGTGTGAACTGCCGATGTGGAGGGCCGCCTGTGTATCAGGTGATTCGGGCTTACCCCTGTGGAAGGACCTCCTCTTTTTTATGAAAAGGCTCATCCTTGGCTGATGCATCAGCGTAGACAACAAGGCAAGTAACAGATTGGTCTGCTCATTAACATGGTGGGATTTGATCGTTTATTGTATAAAATGTTACTGTGTGAGGTGTATATTCTTCTCTCTGTTATCCCTAGGAGGACTCCCTTTAAGTGAGTTTGATGCTGTATTTGTTAGTGATCCTGAAGGAAAGGACAGCATATTCTCTCTCTTACTCTCCATTAAAAAGAAAGTCCAAGTCCCTAAAGGTATGGGGTATATTTTTGTATTCTCTCAAGAGGTATTTGCTGAGTATTCAGCTGGGGGCTCTTAGGACTTGGGAGTGCAGTGTGGGCAAAGCAACTGTGCATCCTGGGCGACGCAGTGGACTGTGGCCACTCCTCTCTGGGTTCCGCCTCCAACACTGTCTTTGACCTTTTGAACACCTTTCTCAGTAAGTGTTTGGTAGATTTTTAGAATAGTTCCTTTCTTCCTCCTTCCCAGTATAGTCCCTTCATGTGAGTTTTTTCCTAAAGGTTTGCTGACACCATTTGCCAACAGCCAACGCAAAAGTAGGTGACGCTCAAGTGACGCAAGCCCACATCCTTCCGTTGATTCCTGACCTTCCTCACCTCGTGGTGTAGCTCAGGTCCTGCCTCTGCCATGGTGCCGGCCAAGCCAATAACAGTCTCTTTTGGGGTGTTCTATTCAGTTAATACAACATAGTTTATCTTTTTCATACATTATAATGTAATTTTTCTTGTATTCTTGCCACATATGATTAGTTGAAGCAGAAAAGAAAGCTAGAAGCCAGTGGTCAAGTTCCCAGCCTCAACCTATAGAAATTGCGGGTTAATAGAGGAATCAAGGGTTCAGATTCTGAGTCCCCATTCTTTGTTCATGTCCAGAGGAAGCACCAGCAAATGCCGTGCTCTCAACCTGGACTGACTGTGGGAGGATGAACACGAGAGCTGACTTGAGCACCGGCCGTGAGCGGAGGCCTAATGGGTTATGACAGTGGTTGGATAATACAGAACTAGTGGATGCAACGCTTTATCAGGTGTTTTAATTTGCCACATCAAGCAGTTGGAAACCACTGCAGGCTTTTGAGGAGAAGCTTAAGGTGAACAAATTAACACTCAAGACGCGAGAGATCCTGGCTGCCGCTGTGTGTCAATATGGTCCGGGCAGGGAGGACAGCAAGGAACGCCCTTGGAAAGGAAGTGTTTCCCATTTGACACATGCAGACTTGAGGCTCTTTGATTTTGAACGGAGACTTTGGGAAAGGCTATTTTTAAATTTCTCCAAAAGAAAGTCCAAGTCCCTAAAGGTATGGGGTATATTTTTGTATTCTCTCAAGAGGTATTTGCTGAGTATTCAGCTGGGGGCTCTTAGGACTTGGGAGTGCAGTGTGGGCAAAGCAACTGTGCATCCTGGGCGACGCAGTGGACTGTGGCCACTCCTCTCTGGGTTCCGCCTCCAACACTGTCTTTGACCTTTTGAACACCTTTCTCAGTAAGTGTTTGGTAGATTTTTAGAATAGTTCCTTTCTTCCTCCTTCCCAGTATAGTCCCTTCATGTGAGTTTTTTCCTAAAGGTTTGCTGACACCATTTGCCAACAGCCAACGCAAAAGTAGGTGACGCTCAAGTGACGCAAGCCCACATCCTTCCGTTGATTCCTGACCTTCCTCACCTCGTGGTGTAGCTCAGGTCCTGCCTCTGCCATGGTGCCGGCCAAGCCAATAACAGTCTCTTTTGGGGTGTTCTATTCAGTTAATACAACATAGTTTATCTTTTTCATACATTATAATGTAATTTTTCTTGTATTCTTGCCACATATGATTAGTTGAAGCAGAAAAGAAAGCTAGAAGCCAGTGGTCAAGTTCCCAGCCTCAACCTATAGAAATTGCGGGTTAATAGAGGAATCAAGGGTTCAGATTCTGAGTCCCCATTCTTTGTTCATGTCCAGAGGAAGCACCAGCAAATGCCGTGCTCTCAACCTGGACTGACTGTGGGAGGATGAACACGAGAGCTGACTTGAGCACCGGCCGTGAGCGGAGGCCTAATGGGTTATGACAGTGGTTGGATAATACAGAACTAGTGGATGCAACGCTTTATCAGGTGTTTTAATTTGCCACATCAAGCAGTTGGAAACCACTGCAGGCTTTTGAGGAGAAGCTTAAGGTGAACAAATTAACACTCAAGACGCGAGAGATCCTGGCTGCCGCTGTGTGTCAATATGGTCCGGGCAGGGAGGACAGCAAGGAACGCCCTTGGAAAGGAAGTGTTTCCCATTTGACACATGCAGACTTGAGGCTCTTTGATTTTGAACGGAGATGCTATAATAAATACATGACAGAAGCAGGCATCAAATTCTCCAATGGCTTGCCAGCTCCATCTTTTTTGATCAAAGTCGGCTTTCTGACTCTGAATTTTGATGATTATCTTATTTTATTTTCACTTGCTGAAGGATCAGTCTGGTATTACTCATCCCATGCTTAGGCTGCTGTAGCCATAGCCCAGATTGAAATCAGTTGCAATCAAGAGAAACCTCCACTCGATGAAATAAAGGGAAATTTACTCAAAGGGTTCAGGTGTCTTAAGGAACGTCAGCTCAGACTTGGAACTGGAATGACTGCCTGACACCTGTTTTCTTTCCTTCTCTTCCTGAACTGGCTTCTGCTCCTTGTGGCAGAACAGGGCTGTTTTATATCTCCTGAGTTTGTGCCCAGTGGTTGAAGTGGCTAGAGAAAGTCATTTGGCATTTTCCAGGCCTGCTTTAAATTCCTAGGGTAGGAAATGTGCTGGACTTAGCCCAGTCAGCAAAGGTGAGTGGGGCAGCCAGGCTCACCTCACCCCAGAGTGGCTACAGGGCCCCACCTTGAACTGGAGGTGTTGGGGGCAGAGCAGAGGCCGAGGCAGATACTGCCAACAGACTGAAAACCGCTACTCAGAGTGACCTACATCTGCAGTGTTATGTGCCGCTTGTTGTGTGTTTCTTTGTGGCATAATGAGGCATTTAGCTCTCTTCAGCCCATTTTATTCACTTCATCAGTTAAAGATAATTTAGAACCCAAGCTTTTCCTTGTAGCCTGGGTTGCAGCTCCTTTCTGTTCCTTTCTAAACCCTGCTGGAATAATGCGCTTTCAGGGATGACAGAGACAGAGAGAAGTTGAAGGTCTGTAGCGCTTTAGTGTAATGTCCCTGACAATTAAAATGCAGATATTCACGCATTAAGAAATTTTGTTCATCATAAACCACCTCTCTTTTGACTGTGTGTTTTTCTTTCCCAGAGAGGTTTAGAAATGAATAACCTTGAGATGTTCAGACCTCAGAAGGTTTGCTAGCTTCAGGGATTTTGACTTTATTTATAGGCTGCAAGAAAACACTCAATGAAGTTTGTTGTGATTCACTGCTCATCACCTTGAGCTACTGCCATTCAGAGCCAGGAAGGCACTGAGTCTTGTGCTCTGAGATAACAAACTGAAAACCAGGTAGCTTGAAACAGAAACCTGAGTGTCATCTCAGGGATTTCTCATAGCATATCAGATGGAACCAGGCCAGTGGCTTCAGAGCCGGCCTTTTCTCCTCACTCCCATGTGTGAGAAGTGAATTCTTTGTCAAAACAACAGCTGTTTTGAACCTTGGTCTTTTGGTGGCTGGAAGAAAAGCTCACAGAAACAACAGCTTTCAAGCCAAGCTGAGTAGTGGTCTGAGGAAAGGCGTGTGCTGGTTGCCCAGTTGTGTCCAACTCTTTACCATCCTCTGGACTGTAGCCCGCCAGGCTCCTCTGACAGTGGGAGTCTCCAGGCAGGACTACTGGAGTGGGTTGCGCTTTCTCCAGAGGATCTTCCTAACCCAGGGATTGAACCTGGGTCTCTTTCATTGCAGGCAGATTCTTTACCATCTGAGCCACCAGGGACTGAGGAGAAGTAAATCTGGATAAATTACTCATGGGCCTGTTAGTGTACCCCTGTTTCCCTCTCCGGGTTTGATTTGTCAGAGGTACTTGTCTGTTGCCTCTTTTAAATATACAGCAAAGATACGTGCTCTGTTTGATGCAGATTGGAGAGAGGCACCAAGGCGGGTAGTTGTGAAATGTACGCCAGTGTCCCTGCTGCAGTCCAGTTGTCCACTCTGTTGAAATCTACAACTCACATATTCACATGAAACAGAACATGAAGTGGAACACATTGGCTAACAAGCCAGATGGTAATATAAATGATAAATGGAAAGGGACCCCGGGGGTGCTGCAGAAGGGCTGGCATGGGATTGGAGGCCAGGTGGAGGAGGTGGGTGTTGGGAAAGGCTTTGTGTGAGGGATCCTGTGTGATTGGTGCAGTGAGTTGCTTTGACTGTCATTTTCTAAATTATGTATTTGGGTGGAGAGAGGAGGGAGGCTTTGGTTTGAAGTTTTTTGTTTTTGTCTTGAGAGAGCTTGGATAGTCTGTCTTTTTCAATCCTTCCATGAAAATTTATCCCAAACAGAAAACCAGCAACCTTGGTCTTCTTTCACCCTCAAGAAGCACTAGAATGTCATTTCCCTTCCCTCACAGCGGGTGCTTAATGGTGGCAGAGGTACGAGGCCTTTGGGACATGACTTAGTGTTTCACTTCATGGAACTTCTTGAAGACATCACATACCTGTCATAACGGGCACCCCACCCCGCCCCCCGCCCCAGCTTGTTTTCTTGACCAGCCTGGATCTAGGAAAGGTATCCTAAGGCTTTCTTTGTCAGAAGAATCATGTCCTTTCTCCCAGTCTGTTCAGCAAGGTTCTATGAAGGTGTCTGGTGAATGATTCTCTGCCCATCTGCCTCTCTCTCTCGGATGGATGCAGGCTCCTAACCTGTTAGCTCTGCTCACAGGGAACCTCAGGTCATAAGAAGTTTACTGTTGGGCTTCCCTGGTGGTCCAGTGGGTAGGGACACCACCTTGCAGTGCAAGGGGTGCCAGTTCGATCTCTGGCCTGGGAAGATCCCACGTGCCGCAGAGCGACTGGACCGGAGGGTCCAATTGCCAAGCCAGAGCTCTGGAGCGCACGTGCCCAGAGCCAGTGCTCTGCAACAACAGAGGCCACTGTGATGGGAGGCCCACACGGGCCAAAAGAACAAAGATGGATGAAAAAATAGATAAGTGAGAGACCAATAGAAGTGGCCCGCCCACCCTCCTCCTCCCCAACTGCCCCCAAAAAAATTAAAAAAAAAAAAAAAAGAAGTTTATTGTTAGATCTGAGTCTAGAAGGGCAGGGAACCGGACCGGAAGCTGCAATTAGAAGGTGTTTGGATCCTGGCTGGTTCTGGGAGCCTCAGCTGCGAGTGTCCATTCTGGGTGTTCGCTCTCACCATTAACCCCGCCAGTCTCCAACTTACTGTTCTGTCTTGGGGTCTGTCTGCTTCAGTCTGTGCTGACAACAAGCTCTACTTCCAAGTTCACATATCTGAGAGAATTTGAGTTCAGTCAAACTAATTAATTGTCATTTTCAATTTGGTGCTTTGGTTTGAAGTTTTTTGTTTTTGTCTTGAGAGAGCTTGGATAGTCTGTCTTTTTCAGTCCTTCCATGAAAATTTATCCCAAACAGAAAACCAGCAACCTTGGTCTTCTTTCACCCTCAAGAAGCACTAGAATGTCATTTCCCTTCCCTCACAGGGGGTGCTTAATGGTGGCAGAGGTACGAGGCCTTTGGGACATGACTTAGTGTTTCACTTCATGGAACTTCTTGAAGACATCACATACCTGTCATAACGGGCACCCCACCCCGCCCCGCCCCAGCTTGTTTTCTTGACCAGCCTGGATCTAGGAAAGGTATCCTAAGGCTTTCTTTGTCAGAAGAATCATGTCCTTTCTCCCAGTCTGTTCAGCAAGGTTCTATGAAGGTGTCTGGTGAATGATTCTCTGCCCATCTGCCTCTCTCTCTCGGATGGATGCAGGCTCCTAACCTGTTAGCTCTGCTCACAGGGAACCTCAGGTCATAAGAAGTTTACTGTTGGGCTTCCCTGGTGGTCCAGTGGGTAGGGACACCACCTTGCAGTGCAAGGGGTGCCAGTTCGATCTCTGGCCTGGGAAGATCCCACGTGCCGCAGAGCGACTGGACCGGAGGGTCCAATTGCCAAGCCAGAGCTCTGGAGCGCACGTGCCCAGAGCCAGTGCTCTGCAACAACAGAGGCCACTGTGATGGGAGGCCCACACGGGCCAAAAGAACAAAGATGGATGAAAAAATAGATAAGTGAGAGACCAATAGAAGTGGCCCGCCCACCCTCCCCCCCCCCAACTGCCCCCCCCAAAAAAAATTAAAAAAAAAAAAAAAGAAGTTTATTGTTAGATCTGAGTCTAGAAGGGCAGGGAACCGGACCGGGAAGCTGCAATTAGAAGGTGTTTGGATCCTGGCTGGTTCTGGGAGCCTCAGCTGCGGAGTGTCCATTCTGGGTGTTCGCTCTCACCATTAACCCCGCCAGTCTCCAACTTACTGTTCTGTCTTGGGGTCTGTCTGCTTCAGTCTGTGCTGACAACAAGCTCTACTTCCAAGTTCACATATCTGAGAGAATTTGAGTTCAGTCAAACTAATTAATTGTCATCTCTGAGATTAAAGCATGGTGGAAGGCCAACCTAGGGGTTAGTTGCATTTAGGTCAGGTTCCCACTCCTGGTCCCGTCAGATTCTCAGATTTGGTTGCATATGATTAGTAGGTGGATGGTGTGTGTGTGTGCACGCGTGCATGCAGAAAATCATTGCCAAGGGCTGTCCCCAAACATTAGTTGGGAATATTGCCAGTTTCCTTTAGAAGGGCTGTAGGCAGGGCAAGCAACCGAATGATGTGAATGGTCCACCTCATGTAACGCCCACAAGATCACAGTATGATAAAGGTCATTACCCTTGCTTAGACACTGAGGAAATTCGGGCCAGAAGAGGTTAAGCACTGTGCTTAACGTTGTCAACCTAGTAGGTGGCAGAGCTGGGATTTGAAGCTAGATATATTAGACTTCACTAGGCCATGATGAGATTTTTCCCTTTGAGTTCTTCAGAGATGAGGCAAAGCCCTGTTGAAAGTTGATGAATAGTGCCCTCCCTTTCTTATTTTTGGAGGAACTGGGGTCATGAGTTGCTTTTTTTTTTTTTTTCCTTTTTTCCTAATGCATGATAACCAGGATAGCTTCTCATTTTCCCATCTCAGGGAAGAGAGCTGCTATGAAAGATTGTGAGTTTTCTGTTATTGAAAAGATATAGTTCAAACTCAGTGTTTTGAAGCAGGTACTGTCCCCACTGCAGTCCAGCTGAGCCAGGGGCTGGGTTGTGAGGGCTCTTACACTGAGTGGTCTTTGCTGAGCTGAGGAGCCCTGGAGGCAAATGTTCCCGGAGAAGATCCTATCAGCTGCTCGTTTCCCCTTCACAGCGTCTCTGTGCAGGTTCTCATCCTTGTTTAAGGGGCTATCTTTTGTCTCTAGCACAGGAGGAGCCTAGAGACTGTAACCAGGCACTAGCTTGCTGACAGTACACAATAGGCTACAGTCCTTGTTCACCAGAGAGCTCACGGCTCTGCTTCAGGGAGATGCCTTCCTTTCTTCTACTTCTTCTTCTTCTTTTTTTTAAAACTTTGGCCTCTTTTCATTGATTTTTTAATCCATTTATTTTCATCCATCTTTATTCTTCGGCCTGTGTGGGCCTCCCATTGCAATGGTCTCTCTTGTTGCAGAGCACCGACTCTGGGCACGTGCGCTGCAGAGTGCTGGCTCGTAATTGGACACACCGGTCCAGCCGCTCTGCGGCATGTGGGATCTTCCCGGGTCAGGGATGGAACCGGTGCCCCTTGCACTGCAAGGCGGACTCTACTCAGTGAACCACCAGGGAAGCCCCCACCTTCCTTTCTGATGTTTGTTGCTTTGGCTGTGTGGGGTCTGGATTGTGGCATGTAGGCTCTCTAGTTGTGGTGCGTGGGCTCCGGAGTGCCTGGGCTCAGTGGTTGCAGTGCAGGCTTAGTTGCTCCGCAGCATGTGGGATCTTAGTTCCCCAATCAGGGATCAAACTTGCATCCCCTGCATTGCAAGGCAGATTCTTAGCCACTGAACCACAGGGAGGTCCACGGGGGACACCTTGATGAATCCGTTTTTTCTCACATGGCAGCCTCACTGTTTCTCTTCAGATTTTACCAACCTGGAGCAAGAAGGCAGGTTTTCTGATGCCTGTTTGGGGAATCCTTTGGTATTCTGTTTGGGTTTCTTGAGGGTTTCAGCCTTCAACTTCATTAGCTCTAATGATTTTTTTCTTGTGAACTGTACTTTGGGAAAAGAAAGATGTTTGCAGTTGCTACCTCCTTCTCTTTCCTGCACCACCCCTTCCTTCCATGTTGCCTCTTTGGTGGCAATGCAGTGATGAATGATAGGACTTTTGGAGTCAGGAAGATCAGGGTTTGATTCTCTACTCTGACATGTCCTAGCTAGGTAACCTTTGACCAGTTACTAAGTCTTTCTGAGCTCCGGGCATATGATAGAGCACTTAGTGCAGGCATGGCTCCTAGTAACAACTCAAGAAAAATTAGGTGCTGCTACTATTATTATAATGATAACCATGCATTTTCTTCTGGGGAGTGTTAATGCTCCCTATTCCCAAAGGGGGGAGCTCTTAACTTGGAGCTGCAGTAACGTAGTCATGGACGGAAACCTTATTATTAATCTGGGGTCTTTTTGTTTACATTCTGTTGTCATCCTAGGATTTGAAGCATTTCAAGTGTTATCAAGCCAGTTTTGCACAAAGATAATTATCATGTTTCTGATGTTGTTGGGAACTGAGGTGTTTTAATTATTGGTATGCCAGGAACCCCTTCAGTAAGGTGAAGTGTGATTTTTTTTTAAGCCTTCATCTACTTGGTCATAATTAGGGACATTTGGAAGGCTCAGGCATACTATTTGCTGATTTGTACACTTTCATTAAGTAATCAGGATTGAGTGACCCGGTGCCCAGACTTTCACGGGTCAGGTTCCAGTTTCTGAGGAGGAGGAGCCTGTTACACTTTCTCTGCTGTTTGTTCCCCCTGCCCCCCGAGCCTTTGCTCACATCTTGTGTTCATCTAAAACAGAGCTCGATGCACTACCGTTTTTTTTTGAGGCCTTGAATTTTATAGAATCTCTTTGTTGCATTTTCCTCCTTGCCTTGTTAACCCATCTGGCTAAATCTTTGTGTTAGAAACTATTTTTTGGTATGGCAGTGGCTGTTGTGGGGGACATTAAAGGTCATGAATAATAGAAATGAAAAGTTAGTGCTTTGGGAATCAGGAGAGGGAGAAGAGTAAAGTCGAAAGTGTAAGAACTTAAAAGGGATTGTTGATTTCATAACTAAGCCTTCTCTTTGAAGACTCTGCACGCCTTAAGAACAGGGCCTGTGTTTGACTTGTTCCATGTTGTATGCCTTGTGCTTAGCACTGAACCTGGTGCAGAGTAGAATTTGTTGAATAAATTGATTTAATGATTTCTAACTGTGCTGTTGGAGAAGACCCTTGAGAGTCCCTTGGACAGCAAGGAGATCAAACCAGTCAAGCCTAAAGGAAATCTGAGTATTCGTTGGGAGGACTGACGCTGAAGCTGAAACTGTAGTACTTTGGCCACCTGGTGTGAAGAGCTGACACACTGGAAAAGAGTCTGATGCTGGGAGGGATTGAGAGCAAGAGAAGAAAGGTGACAGAGGATGAGAGGGTTGGATGGCATCACTGACTCAATGAGGTGCTGCTACTATTATTATAATGATAACCATGCATTTTCTTCTGGGGTGTTAATGCTCCCTATTCCCAAAGGGGAGCTCTTAACTTGGAGCTGCAGTAACGTAGTCATGGACGGAAACCTTATTATTAATCTGGGGTCTTTTTGTTTACATTCTGTTGTCATCCTAGGATTTGAAGCATTTCAAGTGTTATCAAGCCAGTTTTGCACAAAGATAATTATCATGTTTCTGATGTTGTTGGGAACTGAGGTGTTTTAATTATTGGTATGCCAGGAACCCCTTCAGTAAGGTGAAGTGTGATTTTTTTTTAAGCCTTCATCTACTTGGTCATAATTAGGGACATTTGGAAGGCTCAGGCATACTATTTGCTGATTTGTACACTTTCATTAAGTAATCAGGATTGAGTGACCCGGTGCCCAGACTTTCACGGGTCAGGTTCCAGTTTCTGAGGAGGAGGAGCCTGTTACACTTTCTCTGCTGTTTGTTCCCCCTGCCCCCCGAGCCTTTGCTCACATCTTGTGTTCATCTAAAACAGAGCTCGATGCACTACCGTTTTTTTTTGAGGCCTTGAATTTTATAGAATCTCTTTGTTGCATTTTCCTCCTTGCCTTGTTAACCCATCTGGCTAAATCTTTGTGTTAGAAACTATTTTTTGGTATGGCAGTGGCTGTTGTGGGGGACATTAAAGGTCATGAATAATAGAAATGAAAAGTTAGTGCTTTGGGAATCAGGAGAGGGAGAAGAGTAAAGTCGAAAGTGTAAGAACTTAAAAGGGATTGTTGATTTCATAACTAAGCCTTCTCTTTGAAGACTCTGCACGCCTTAAGAACAGGGCCTGTGTTTGACTTGTTCCATGTTGTATGCCTTGTGCTTAGCACTGAACCTGGTGCAGAGTAGAATTTGTTGAATAAATTGATTTAATGATTTCTAACTGTGCTGTTGGAGAAGACCCTTGAGAGTCCCTTGGACAGCAAGGAGATCAAACCAGTCAAGCCTAAAGGAAATCTGAGTATTCGTTGGGAGGACTGACGCTGAAGCTGAAACTGTAGTACTTTGGCCACCTGGTGTGAAGAGCTGACACACTGGAAAAGAGTCTGATGCTGGGAGGGATTGAGAGCAAGAGAAGAAAGGTGACAGAGGATGAGAGGGTTGGATGGCATCACTGACTCAATGAACGTAAGTTTGGGCAGACTCCGGGGAATAGTGAAGGACAGGGAAGGCTGCTGTGCTGCAGGCCATGGGGTTGAAAAGAGGCAGACGTGACTGAGCAACTGAACAACAATGATGGGAAAACAGAAGCTTACTGATACTTCTGTCAGTTACACTGATATCTCCAGGGACCGAATGGGACAGAATCTTGATCTCCAGGGCCCAGTGAGAGATGTGTGAAGGAAGGGAATGAAGTTTTAAAGAAAGACAAGGATTTAAAAAAATTGACATAAGAATATATTTAATAATGTATGAGAGAATTACAAAATAGAAAAGGTAAATTTCACTTGCTGGTAATTCATATGGAGAGAACACAGAGTATGTGGATGTGTGGCATTGGGTCACTCAGTGCTGATACTTGATTGTTTTTTGAAAAGTAGAAGTTGAGCAACTGCATAATAATTTTGGTCCTGTTTGGTCTGTATCTTTTCTTGGTTTTGTCCTTCTGTTGCTTAAACTAGGATGACTTTGTGAGCTTGGAGTCTCATTACTTATCTCTTTTCCACCCTTGGTTTATGCTTGCTGTGTTGAATTGCCATTAATTTCAAAAGTCTTTTCCTTGCTATTAATACAGATTATGTAATTTTAAGCCCATTTCCCTTTTTCTGATTTGTGGTACACCACGCAGATCCAAGGTTAGTATGAAAGGTATCTTCACCCAACAGAATTGTGGGTTTTAAGCCAGCTCTACAGACAGGCTATCCTTTGTGCAGGCTTCACGGACCAGGTTCTGTTCCTTCTCCTGCTCCCCTGACCGCCCACTGCAGACAGGCAGAAGGGCACAGGGACCTCCTGGAGGAGGATGGGTGAATGCTCCTTCTTAAGTGCTTGGGCATGTTCAGGTGGCATGATGGGTAGATTCTCATACCCTCCCATCCTGGAGCTTGGTAAGGGTCCTAGCTCCTCAGTCAGGTCAGAGAGGAGGCTGGTGATGGTGGCTTTTCTGAATGGGGTGGAGTGTGTGTGTGTGTGTGTGTGTGTGTGTGTGTGTGTGTGTGTGTGTGTGTGTGTGTACATATACCGGGGCTGGGGGCTGCTTGCTGAGTGGGAGGAGAGCACAGGTTGCCCATCAGCCTCCCCTCTTCCTTCCCTTTCCAGCGCAGGGCCGTGCATTGCAACGTGTGATGTGTGGTGAGTGGAGGTTTGTTTCCCTACAGGACAGAGACCAGAACCACCTGTCTTGCCTTGTTATTAGAAAGCACCTTCAGTGTTTTACACTTGGTGACATTTCCCTGGGCGAATATGACACTCCTGACTGTCATATGATCATTGTGACCCCACAGGGATGGGGAGAGATCAGCACAAGCCCCTGCTGCAGGGCTGGTGTGTGTAGAAGAGGGAACCAGAGTCTGGGGCGCATAGAAGGGCTGTGTTGGTGGCACATAGGATGCATATCCTTTCGTTCACTGGGGCACACGCTGTGACTTCCAATTATGTAGGCATCTAGAAAAATTAGTTTGAAAATCCCTAAAGTATGCCCATAGACCTGTTTACCAATCCATCTGTAATTATTTATTGATCGTGTGCCATGTGACCAGACCCAGCCAGACTCTGCTCAGATAGAACAGTAAAATTTGGTCCAGGGTTTTCAGACTGTTACTCTATTTGTGATTTAGGTTTTTAGGGAAAGCCCATTTACCCTGAAATCAAGACAGATAGCCTCTGGGGGTTCTCCTGCATTGTATGCAGGTTCTTAACCACTGAGCCACCTGGGAATCCCTGCCTCTGGAAGTTCTGTGTGGAAATTCTTCTGCTTCCTCTCTCTTCTTAGAGAAGATGCCACACTTGGACTTTCAGCCACAAATTATGCACAATCAGCAAGGATGAATGCAGGAGCATTTTTAATTAGTCTTCATGCCCTCTGTCTAACACAATCAGAAACTCTCAATCAGAGTAGAGATTTATAAGCAATCATTTGGCATTTTTCGAGGTGGGTATAGACCTATTTGCTTTTAGCCTGCAGCTTAAAATATCTGCTTTAGAGAATTATTATTTAACCAGGCAGGTATCTATAAACTGGGTGTAGTTTGATCATGTAGACTTGCATCTCAAATTGCAGATTGCTCTGATTAAGTGTAATTGTGTGAATTAAGGTGTCTCTACCCTTCACTGGAGAAAATCTGCCAATAGACAAAATAGTTTCAGAGAAAAATACCAGACAGGCATCCAGGAGGTCTGAGTTCGAGGCTTAACTTTGTGAACCCCAGTTTCCTCATCTGTAAAAGAGGATCAAAATAGTTGAAATTTAAGTCTTCATTATGTCATGTTGAGTTGAATTGCTTATAGCAGAACACCAATAATAAGCATTTTTGGACTATTTGATATGTGATGGGCACTGGTCTTCAGCATTATGCCTTAAGCAGGTGCATGAACTCTGCCTGATCTCATTTATTCCCATGTTATCCCATGAGGTAGTTAGTATGAAATGACCACCTCGGTCTTAGTCTGGGAGTTCTTGGTGGGGAGGCTGGTCTCTGTAGGGTAAAGATTTGGGGATGTCAGGTAAGAAGTCTCAATAGTAAATAAAGATCATTGACTAGAGTCCTACAAAAAAAAGATCTTATGTTTGCTTTAGTGGGTCTAACAAAATTCTGCAATTAAAGGGAAATTGACAGAGTGCAATTTCTGATTTAACTGTCAGCCAGAAAGTTACTCTGTTTTGATCTGCTGCTAAAATGATTTTTCCCCAAAAGTGAAATTCTGGAGAAGTCCAAGTTAATCGTCATGTTTGTTCAGCAGCATTGGTAAGTATACGTGTGTGTGCTCAGTCTTTCAGTCATGTCCGACTCTTTGTGACCCCATGGACTATGTCCTGCCAGGCTCCTCTGTTCATGGGCCAGGCTCCTGTGGAAATTCTTCTGCTTCCTCTCTCTTCTTAGAGAAGATGCCACACTTGGACTTTCAGCCACAAATTATGCACAATCAGCAAGGATGAATGCAGGAGCATTTTTAATTAGTCTTCATGCCCTCTGTCTAACACAATCAGAAACTCTCAATCAGAGTAGAGATTTATAAGCAATCATTTGGCATTTTTCGAGGTGGGTATAGACCTATTTGCTTTTAGCCTGCAGCTTAAAATATCTGCTTTAGAGAATTATTATTTAACCAGGCAGGTATCTATAAACTGGGTGTAGTTTGATCATGTAGACTTGCATCTCAAATTGCAGATTGCTCTGATTAAGTGTAATTGTGTGAATTAAGGTGTCTCTACCCTTCACTGGAGAAAATCTGCCAATAGACAAAATAGTTTCAGAGAAAAATACCAGACAGGCATCCAGGAGGTCTGAGTTCGAGGCTTAACTTTGTGAACCCCAGTTTCCTCATCTGTAAAAGAGGATCAAAATAGTTGAAATTTAAGTCTTCATTATGTCATGTTGAGTTGAATTGCTTATAGCAGAACACCAATAATAAGCATTTTTGGACTATTTGATATGTGATGGGCACTGGTCTTCAGCATTATGCCTTAAGCAGGTGCATGAACTCTGCCTGATCTCATTTATTCCCATGTTATCCCATGAGGTAGTTAGTATGAAATGACCACCTCGGTCTTAGTCTGGGAGTTCTTGGTGGGGAGGCTGGTCTCTGTAGGGTAAAGATTTGGGGATGTCAGGTAAGAAGTCTCAATAGTAAATAAAGATCATTGACTAGAGTCCTACAAAAAAAAGATCTTATGTTTGCTTTAGTGGGTCTAACAAAATTCTGCAATTAAAGGGAAATTGACAGAGTGCAATTTCTGATTTAACTGTCAGCCAGAAAGTTACTCTGTTTTGATCTGCTGCTAAAATGATTTTTCCCCAAAAGTGAAATTCTGGAGAAGTCCAAGTTAATCGTCATGTTTGTTCAGCAGCATTGGTAAGTATACGTGTGTGTGCTCAGTCTTTCAGTCATGTCCGACTCTTTGTGACCCCATGGACTATGTCCTGCCAGGCTCCTCTGTTCATGGGATTCTCCAGGCAAGAATCCTGGCATGGGTTGTCATGCCTTCCTCCAGGAGATCTTTCTGATCGAGGAGTTTAGTTGGTGTCTCTTGTGTCTCCTGCAATGGCAGGCAGATTTTTTACCACTGTGCTGTCTGGGAAGCCCCATTAGTGAACACTTGAACTAGCAAAAGCACATGCATAGATAATAGTATAAAGTAGTGTATCTGGAGCTTAAAATTGTTTTTCTTTTTTTTTTTTTTAATTTATTTATTTATTATTTATTTTTGTACATGTATGTTCCCAGATCATTCATATGCATATCCCTTGACCCTCCCCCCACCCAGTTCCCCCCCTCCCATCCCTCCAGACCATCGCTCCAAGTGGTTGTAGGTACCCCTATTCCCCTAGCACAATGACAATAGCTATCTTTTCTACACATGACAGTATAGGTTTCCATGTTACTCCCTCCCACTGTTCGGTCTCCACAATGTCTTTATGTCTATTCTCTGTTTTTTCATGAGTTCACTGCGTGTGTTATCATGACCATCTTACTAGATACCATATATATGAGTTAGTATACTATACTTGTCTTTCTCTTTTTGACTTACTTCACTTTTTATGATAGGTTCTAGAGCCAGCCACCTCATTAGGACTGAGTCTTCTGCATTTCTTTTAACAGCTGAGTAGTATTCCATTGTATATATGTACCAGAGCTTCTGGATCCATTCATTTGTCGATGGACATCTAGGTTGCTTCCATGTTCTGGCTATTGTATAGAGAGCTGCAATGAACATTGACTAGAGTCCTACAAAAAAAAGATCTTATGTTTGCTTTAGTGGGTCTAACAAAATTCTGCAATTAAAGGGAAATTGACAGAGTGCAATTTCTGATTTAACTGTCAGCCAGAAAGTTACTCTGTTTTGATCTGCTGCTAAAATGATTTTTCCCCAAAAGTGAAATTCTGGAGAAGTCCAAGTTAATCGTCATGTTTGTTCAGCAGCATTGGTAAGTATACGTGTGTGTGCTCAGTCTTTCAGTCATGTCCGACTCTTTGTGACCCCATGGACTATGTCCTGCCAGGCTCCTCTGTTCATGGGATTCTCCAGGCAAGAATCCTGGCATGGGTTGTCATGCCTTCCTCCAGGAGATCTTTCTGATCGAGGAGTTTAGTTGGTGTCTCTTGTGTCTCCTGCAATGGCAGGCAGATTTTTTACCACTGTGCTGTCTGGGAAGCCCCATTAGTGAACACTTGAACTAGCAAAAGCACATGCATAGATAATAGTATAAAGTAGTGTATCTGGAGCTTAAAATTGTTTTTCTTTTTTTTTTTTTTAATTTATTTATTTATTATTTATTTTTGTACATGTATGTTCCCAGATCATTCATATGCATATCCCTTGACCCTCCCCCCACCCAGTTCCCCCCCTCCCATCCCTCCAGACCATCGCTCCAAGTGGTTGTAGGTACCCCTATTCCCCTAGCACAATGACAATAGCTATCTTTTCTACACATGACAGTATAGGTTTCCATGTTACTCCCTCCCACTGTTCGGTCTCCACAATGTCTTTATGTCTATTCTCTGTTTTTTCATGAGTTCACTGCGTGTGTTATCATGACCATCTTACTAGATACCATATATATGAGTTAGTATACTATACTTGTCTTTCTCTTTTTGACTTACTTCACTTTTTATGATAGGTTCTAGAGCCAGCCACCTCATTAGGACTGAGTCTTCTGCATTTCTTTTAACAGCTGAGTAGTATTCCATTGTATATATGTACCAGAGCTTCTGGATCCATTCATTTGTCGATGGACATCTAGGTTGCTTCCATGTTCTGGCTATTGTATAGAGAGCTGCAATGAACATTGGGGTACAGGTGCCTCTTTCAGTTTTGATTTCATCAGGATATAGGCCTAATAGTGGGATTGCTGGGTCATAGGGTGCTTCTATTTTTAGTTTTTTAAGGAATCTCCATATTGTCTTCCATAGAGGTTGTACTAATTTACATTCCCACCAGCAATGCAAGAGGGTTCCGGTTCCCTTTTCTCCACACCCTCTCCAGCATTTGTTGTCTGTCGATTTGTTGATGATGGCCATTCTGACAGGTGTGAGGTAGTATCTCATTGTGGTTTTAATTTGCATTTCTCTGATAATAAGCGAAGTTGAGCATCGTTTCATGTATTTTTGGGCCATCTGTATGTCCTCTTTGGAGAGGCGTCTCTTTAGATCTTTTTCCCATTTTTTGATTGGGCTGCTCATTTTCCCTGTGCTGAGTTGTCTGAGTTGCTTGTAGATTTTGGAGATTAATTCTTTGTCTGTTGTTTCATTTGCTATGATTTTCTCCCACTCTGTGGGGTGTCTGTTGAACTTTTTTGTAATTTCTTTTGCTGTACAAAAGCTTTTAAGTTTCATAAGGTCCCATATGTTCATTTTTCTTTTCAGTTCTGCTATTTTAGTTGGTGGGTCAGAGAAGATCTTGCTTTGATTGATGTCCTTGAGGGTTTTGCCTATGTTCTCCTCTAAGAGTTTGATGGTTTCTGGTCTTACATTGAGGTCTTTAATCCATTTTGAGTTGATCTTAGTGTATGGTGTCAGGGAATGTTCCAATTTCATTTTTTTTGCATGTAGCTGTCCAATTCTCCCAGCACCACTTGTTGAAGAGGCTGTCTTTGTCCCATTTTATAGTTTCTCCTCCTTTATCAAAAATAAGGTACCCATAGGTGCGTGGGTTTATCTCTGGGTTCTCGATCTTGTTCCATTGGTCTATAGGTTCTAGAGCCAGCCACCTCATTAGGACTGAGTCTTCTGCATTTCTTTTAACAGCTGAGTAGTATTCCATTGTATATATGTACCAGAGCTTCTGGATCCATTCATTTGTCGATGGACATCTAGGTTGCTTCCATGTTCTGGCTATTGTATAGAGAGCTGCAATGAACATTGGGGTACAGGTGCCTCTTTCAGTTTTGATTTCATCAGGATATAGGCCTAATAGTGGGATTGCTGGGTCATAGGGTGCTTCTATTTTTAGTTTTTTAAGGAATCTCCATATTGTCTTCCATAGAGGTTGTACTAATTTACATTCCCACCAGCAATGCAAGAGGGTTCCGGTTCCCTTTTCTCCACACCCTCTCCAGCATTTGTTGTCTGTCGATTTGTTGATGATGGCCATTCTGACAGGTGTGAGGTAGTATCTCATTGTGGTTTTAATTTGCATTTCTCTGATAATAAGCGAAGTTGAGCATCGTTTCATGTATTTTTGGGCCATCTGTATGTCCTCTTTGGAGAGGCGTCTCTTTAGATCTTTTTCCCATTTTTTGATTGGGCTGCTCATTTTCCCTGTGCTGAGTTGTCTGAGTTGCTTGTAGATTTTGGAGATTAATTCTTTGTCTGTTGTTTCATTTGCTATGATTTTCTCCCACTCTGTGGGGTGTCTGTTGAACTTTTTTGTAATTTCTTTTGCTGTACAAAAGCTTTTAAGTTTCATAAGGTCCCATATGTTCATTTTTCTTTTCAGTTCTGCTATTTTAGTTGGTGGGTCAGAGAAGATCTTGCTTTGATTGATGTCCTTCAGGGTTTTGCCTATGTTCTCCTCTAAGAGTTTGATGGTTTCTGGTCTTACATTGAGGTCTTTAATCCATTTTGAGTTGATCTTAGTGTATGGTGTCAGGGAATGTTCCAATTTCATTTTTTTGCATGTAGCTGTCCAATTCCCCCAGCACCACTTGTTAAAGAGGCTGTCTTTGTCCCATTTTATAGTTTCTCCTCCTTTATCAAAAATAAGGTACCCATAGGTGCGTGGGTTGATCTCTGGGTTCTCAATCTTGTTCCATTGATCTACAGTTCTGTTTTTGTGCCAGTACCATACTGTCTTGATGACTGTTGCTTTGTAGTAGAGTCTGAAGTTAGGGAGGCTGATCCCTCCAACTCCATTCTTCTTCCTCAGGATTGCTTTGGCTATTCGAGGTCTTCTGTGTTTCCATATGAACTGTGTTCTTATTTGGTCTAGTTCTGTGAAAAATGTCAGTGGTAGTTGAATAGGTATTGCATTGAATCTGTAGATGATATTTGGAAGTATGGTCATTTTCACAATATTGATTCTTCCAACCCAGGAACATGGAATATCTCTCCATCTGTTTAAGTCTTCTTTAATGTCTCTCATGAGTGTCTTGTAATTTTCTGTGTACAATTCTTTTGTTTCTTTGGGTAGGTTTATCCCTAGATATTTGATTCTTTTGGTTGCAATGGTGAAGGGGATTGCCTCTTTGATTTCATATTCTGATTTTTCATTGTTTGTGTATAGGAATGCCAGTGACTTCTGTGTGTTGACTTTATATCCTGCAACTTTGCTGAATTTATTGATTAGCTCTAGTAGCTTTGTAACCGTGTCTTTGGGATTTTCTTTGTATAATATCATGTCGTCTGCAAAAAGAGAGAGCTTGACTTCTTCCTTTCCAATCTGGATTCCTTTGATTTCTTTCTCTTCTCTTATTGCTGTTGCTAGGACTTCCAGGACTATGTTGAATAGCAGTGGTGAAAGTGGGCACCCCTGTCTTGTTCCTGATCTTAAAGGGAATGCTTTCAGTTTTTCACCATTAACAATAATGTTCGCTGTAGGCTTCTCATAGATGGCTTTTATTATGTTGAGATAGGTTCCTTCTATGCCCATTTTCTGAAGAGTTTTGATCATAAATGGATGTTGTACTTTGTCAAAGACTTTTTCTGCGTCTATTGAAATGATCATGTGATTTTTGTCTTTCAACTTGTTGATATGGTGTATCACGTTGATTGATTTGCGTATGTTGAAGAAGCCTTGCATGCCTGGGATGAACCCAACTTGATCATAATGTATGAGTTTTTTGACATGTCGTTGAATTCTGTTTGCTAGGATTTTGTTGAGGATCTTGGCATCTAAGTTCATCAGTGAAATTGGCCTATAGTTTTCCTTTTTTGTGTTGTCTTTGCCTTTTTTTTTTAAATTTGGCCTCTTTTATTGATTTTTTATTTATTTATTTTCATCCATCTTTATTCTTTGGCCTGTGCGGGCCTCCCATTGCAGTGGCCTCTCTCATTGCAGAGCACCGGCTCTGGGCACATGTGCTCCAGCGCGCTGGCTCCTAATTGGACACACTGGCCCAGCCACTCCACAGCACATGGGATCTTCCTGGGCCAGGGATGGAACCAACGCCTCTTGCACTGCAGGGCAGACTTTCACCCGCTAGACCACCAGAGAAGCCCTAAAATGGTTATTTTTGTCTGGTTGAGTGATATTATATATTTTTACACATCTGTATTTAGAATATTTTTTCTGTAAAGAATCTGCAAGAAATTAGCAAAAGCAAACAGTGCAAACTTCCTGAAATAGAAGGATTAGAAATTGCTTACCAACTTGACTTTTTGAGGAAATATAATTGTTACAGACACACGCGATTCTTATCCTGAGGTAACCCAGTTTGGTTAACTTGCCTCTATTCACACTGATAATTGAAGAGGTCTTTGAGTTCTTTAGTCAGGATTTAGAAAAATTTCACTCTGATTGTGTAAGTTGCTAGAAATCAAAAGAAACCAAAAAAACAACAAAAAAAAAGTGTCTTTGGGATTTTCTTTGTATAATATCATGTCGTCTGCAAAAAGAGAGCTTGACTTCTTCCTTTCCAATCTGGATTCCTTTGATTTCTTTCTCTTCTCTTATTGCTGTTGCTAGGACTTCCAGGACTATGTTGAATAGCAGTGGTGAAAGTGGGCACCCCTGTCTTGTTCCTGATCTTAAAGGGAATGCTTTCAGTTTTTCACCATTAACAATAATGTTCGCTGTAGGCTTCTCATAGATGGCTTTTATTATGTTGAGATAGGTTCCTTCTATGCCCATTTTCTGAAGAGTTTTGATCATAAATGGATGTTGTACTTTGTCAAAGACTTTTTCTGCGTCTATTGAAATGATCATGTGATTTTTGTCTTTCAACTTGTTGATATGGTGTATCACGTTGATTGATTTGCGTATGTTGAAGAAGCCTTGCATGCCTGGGATGAACCCAACTTGATCATAATGTATGAGTTTTTTGACATGTCGTTGAATTCTGTTTGCTAGGATTTTGTTGAGGATCTTGGCATCTAAGTTCATCAGTGAAATTGGCCTATAGTTTTCCTTTTTTGTGTTGTCTTTGCCTTTTTTTTTTTTTTTTTTAAATTTGGCCTCTTTTATTGATTTTTTATTTATTTATTTTCATCCATCTTTATTCTTTGGCCTGTGCGGGCCTCCCATTGCAGTGGCCTCTCTCATTGCAGAGCACCGGCTCTGGGCACATGTGCTCCAGCGCGCTGGCTCCTAATTGGACACACTGGCCCAGCCACTCCACAGCACATGGGATCTTCCTGGGCCAGGGATGGAACCAACGCCTCTTGCACTGCAGGGCAGACTTTCACCCGCTAGACCACCAGAGAAGCCCTAAAATGGTTATTTTTGTCTGGTTGAGTGATATTATATATTTTTACACATCTGTATTTAGAATATTTTTTCTGTAAAGAATCTGCAAGAAATTAGCAAAAGCAAACAGTGCAAACTTCCTGAAATAGAAGGATTAGAAATTGCTTACCAACTTGACTTTTTGAGGAAATATAATTGTTACAGACACACGCGATTCTTATCCTGAGGTAACCCAGTTTGGTTAACTTGCCTCTATTCACACTGATAATTGAAGAGGTCTTTGAGTTCTTTAGTCAGGATTTAGAAAAATTTCACTCTGATTGTGTAAGTTGCTAGAAATCAAAAGAAACCAAAAAAACAACAAAAAAACAAAACCACTCTGTGAACCACCAGCCTTTTCCATCCTAGCAGTTAAAATTAATACCAGTGAAACTTGTTAATTTGTAGAAATTTGGAAGACCTAGAGATACAAAACAAACAAAATTAAATAAAATATATACATACAATCCCACTTGCCAGAAATAGCCACTGTTGATGTTTTGGTTTATATCTTTCCAGAATTTATGTTCTCTGTATGTGCATGTGTGTGTTTATGTATGTATGTGTATTTGTAATCACCCACAGACATATATGTGTCGTGCTTTGTCATCTGTTCGCTTACAGTAGAGGGCAGTCACCTGTCCTTAATGAATACCGGGACCATGCATGTGTCTATGTTCCCAGTGCAACAACAGTGCCTGGCACAGAGCAGGAATTGAATAAATACTCTTAGAACACCAGCATTTATCTTGCCTGTCTTTCCAGGTCAGCTGTTTTACTCTCAAAGATTATTTTGATGACGTGGTAGAATCTCATGGTGTGGACGTACCACGTTTGTTTGTTTCTAGTCTATAATTATTAGAAGTGCACTGCTGAAATTAAGTATTCTTGTAACTGAATGTTTGACACATCATAAATTATTATTATTTTTAAAAAACATTTATTTATTTATTTATTTTGGGGTGGGGGGGTGGGCCGCTTTTATTGGTCTTTCATTTGTCCATTTTTCATCCATCTTTGTTCTTTGGCCCATGTGGGCCTCCCATCGCAGTGGCCTCTGTTGTCGCAGAGCACTGGTTCTGGGTGCATGCGCTCCAGAGCTCCGGCTCGGTAAATGGACACATGGGTCCAGCTGCTCCACGGCACGTGGGATCTTCCCAGGCCATGGATCGAACTGGCGCCCCTTGCACTGCAAGGCGGTGTCCTTACCCACTTGACCACCAGGGAAGCCCATCATAAATTATTCATCACAATTAATGGCCTGAAAACTGAATTGTTGGTTCAGAAGATATGTATGTGTTTCTCACTTTTGGTAGCATTGCCCAATGTCCTCCAGAGAGGGAGTGCCATTTTATATTCCTAGTGGAAGGGTTCAGTGCCTGATTCACCTCCACACTTGGGAGCATGAACCCTTTTTTTAATTGAAATTTTTATTGATATCATTGTAAATTTTTATGTTGTTGTAAGAAATAATAGAGACATCCCTTGTATACATTACCCATTTTTCTCCTAATGGAAACATTTTTGCAGAAGTACTGTAACATCATAACCAGGATGTTTCACTGATACAATCCTCAGATCCTCCCTGGTTTTACTTGTACTCATTCGTGTGTCCCTGGATTACTGTATTATATTAAGTTCTGTTCAGGTTTATCATCGGCACAGGTTTGTGGGTCCACCATCACAGTCAAGATAGTGGGGTCCCAACACCACAAGGAGATTCCTCCTGTTGCCCTTTTATACTCATGCCACCTCCCCACTGACCTCCCACCCCCCATCTTCCCCTACCTACCCGCTGGCAACTAATCTTCCATTCATAAATTTTGTCATTTCATTGTGACCATTAAGGGCTTAATTTCAAAACATACAAACAGTTCATACAACTCAATAAGAAAAAAACCAAACAATCCAATCAAAAAATGGGAAGAAGACCTAAATAAATATTTCTCCAAAGAAGACATACAAATGGCCAACAGGCACATGAAAACATGCTCCACATCTCTAATTATTGGAGAAATGTAGATGAAAACTACAATGGGATACACTTCACACCAGTCAGAATGGCCGTCATCAAAAAGTCTATAAATAACAAACACTGCAGAGAGTGAAATTCTGATAAAACTGTTGTGGGAATGTAAATTAGTGAAGTCACTGTGGAAAACAGTATGGAAGTTCCTCAAAAAACTAAAAAACAGAGCTCCATATATCCAGCAGTCCTACTCAGGGCATACATCTGGAGAGAACTGTAATTTGAAAAGATACTTGCACCCCAATGTTCATTACAGCACTCTTCACAATAGCCAGGACACGGAAGCAACTTTAAATGTCCATTAGCGGATGGATAGATAAAGATGTGATCTATGTCTTCAATGGACTTTTAGTCATAAAAAGCGTGAAGTAACACCATTTGCAGTGACATGGATGGATTTAGAGATTATCATACTAATTGAAGTCAAAAAGAGAAACGCAGATAGCATATGCTATCACTTATATGTGGAATCTAAAATACGACAGAAGTGAACTTATCTATGCAACAGGAACAGACTCACAGACATAGGAAATAGACTTGTGGTTGCCAAGGGGGAGGCAGAGCGGGAGAGAACGAGTGGGAGTTTGGGATTAGCAGTTGCAAACTATTATATACAGAATGGGTAAACACCCAGGCCCTAGTGTGTAACACAGGGGGATATATTTAGTATCATGTGACAAACCATAATGTAAAAGGATATGAAAAAATGTACATATGTATATATATGTATGCATAACTGAATCACTTTGTACTGCAGCAGTGGTTAATGAGCATTGTACATCAACTGTCCTTCAGTAAGATAAATTAAAAAAAAAAATTGTCATTTCAGAAATGTTATGTAAAAGAAACCATACCATACATAGCCACTTGGAATAGGCTTTTTTTCTGCCAGTGTACTTCCCTGGTCATTTATCCAAGTTATTGGTATCAGAGGTTTGTTCCTTTTTATTTCCGAGTAATGCTTTATGGTATGGATGGGCCATGGCTTGTTTAACCATTTGCCTATTGAAGGAAATCTGGGCTGATTCCAGTTTTTAGCTAGTACAGATAAAGCTGCTGTGAGCATTTGTGGGTGAGTGTTTGTGTGAAAGTAAGTTTCATTTCTCTGAGACAAATCCCCAGTACGTCCAGTTGCTGGGTTGTATCGTAACTGCATGTGTAGCCTTTAAAGACACTGCCGAACCATCCCCAGGGCGGCAGTGCTGTGTTACAGCCTCACAGCTGTGGCCGAGCAGTCCTGTTCCTCTGCAGCCTCATCAACATTCCACATTGTTGCTGTTTCAGTTTGGCTTATTCTGATAGGTGTGTGGTGATACATTGTGATGGTTTTCGTTTGTATTTCCCTAATGACGAATGATATTGGACATCTTTTTATGTGCTCATTTGCCCTCTGTATATCCTTTTTGGTGAAATATCTGCTCATGTCTTTTGCCTATTTTCTAATTGAATTGTTTGATTTTTTTATTATTGAGTTTCTGGATGCTGGATGTTCTTTAACATTCTGGATACCAGTCCTTCATCAGATATGTAGTTTGCAGATATGGGGCAGTCTTTCATTTGTCTTTTCATCTTCTTCATGCAGTCCTTTTTTTTTTTTTTTTTGCTATATTTTTTTCCTTTCCTTTTTTTTTTTAATTTTGCTTTTAACTTTTACAGAGTTTTTATTATTATTATTTTTAAAATTTTTATTTTGCTTTTAACTTTTACAGAGTTTTGTTTACAGATATGTATGTTCCCAGATTAGTCATATGTATATCCCCCCATCCCACCCCTCCATACAGTCATACAGCACCCTCATGCAGTCTTTTATAGAGTAAAAGGTTTTAAAATTTCGATGAGGTTTGGTTTGTCAGTTTGTCCTCTTATGGATTGTGCCTTTGGTATCAAGTCTTGGATCTCTTTGCGTAGCTGCCATGGACTTGCTCCTCAGAGACCTTGTCCTCCTGGTTCTTCCCTCAGTTACTAACTGAGTAACCAGACACATGTTTCTTTATCTTGTGGTGCTAGTGGTAAAGAACCCACCTGTCAATGCAGGAGATGTGAGAGGTTCACTTTTGACCCTTGGGTCGGGAAGATCCCTTGGAGGAGGGCATGGCAACCCACTCCAATGTTCTTGCCTGGAGCATCCTATGGACAGAGGAGCCTGATGGGCTACAGTCCATGGGGTCACGAAGAGTCAGACACAACTGAAGTGACATGGGACAGCAAAATGGGAATGAATAGTATTCAACTCATAGGGCTGTTCAAGGGTTAAGCGGTTATATGTAAAGTGCTTGGAGTAGGGTCTGGTTGCTGTTAGTATTTTTATTATTACCCCTTTTGCATCAGTTTCACCTTGGGTGCTTGTTAAAATGCAGATTTCTGGATCCCACTGCTTGTTGTTGTTGTTGTTCAGTCACTCAGTCATATCTGGCTCTTTTTGAGCCCATGAACTGCAGCACGCCAGGCTTCCCTGTCCTTTACTATCTCCCTGAGTTTGCTCAAACTCATGTCCATTGAATCAGTGATGCCGTCCAGCCATCTCATTCTCTGTCACCCTCTTCTCCTCTTGCCCTCAGTCTTTCCCAGTATCAGAGTCTTTTCCAGTAAGTCAGCTCTTTGTATCACATGGCCGAAGTATTGGCACTTCAGCTTCAGCATCGGTCCTTCTAGTGATCCCACCGTTAGACCTACTGAATCAGAATCTGGGTTAGGGCTCCAGGAATCTGCAGGTCAGCAAGGTTCCCACCTGGGTCATATGAAGGCTACAGTAAGAACCTGGTGCTCACCCAGGCTGCCAATCATTTCTGTTTCCCCGTGGGAAGTGAACTCCCTGGTCTCTCTTTGGTGGTGTGGGTGGGGGCTTCTACCAAGGCAAATGCCTTCTCTCTAAGAGCACATGAGTGTTGGCAGAGACTAACCAAAGTTTCTTCAGAGTTGAGGGTTTTTTTTTTTTTGCTGAAACTCTATAGCCAACTAATTCTGTGGCCTCTCTGGGGTAAGGCAGATATGAAACCATAGGGAGAGCTGGAGTTTGTGGTAAATTGGAGACCTAAAAGTCTTTGAATGGAAACAGCAGTAATAATAAAAACCAGCCTATGAGCTGGATGCAGCATCCTGGCTGCCAGTTTTTAATGGTTTCTTACAGGAATAGTGTCTTGTGGCAGTGAGGGCGGTGTGAGAGACTCTGTTTGCTAATGCGTGTGTCAGTTTTCTTGTAAACGGGCTGCTCAAGGCCAGCATTTTTTCTACCAGCTTGTCTATTACAGATTATCATCCAGTGTAAATACTGGAAATTAAACCCAGGAGATAACCTCAGACAGCAGAGATCGCTGTACGTACTTCCTTTCTCACAAGGGATGACTGTAGGATTTTTCCCATAAGGGATGTCGCAGAAACACACAGAAGTTCTTCCCAGGGAGAGGTCACTGACATTTCCACTAAACAAGACACAATGTTGCCTGGAGATACTGTTTTAAGTTAGAAGCTGGCTCTTGACAACACAACTGGCTTCTTTTTAGAATACACCGGTAGTTCCCTCCACCTGGCGAAGTGGTACTGTGAATTGACAGTTCTTTCTCTTTGATTTTTGCCTGCATCCCGCCAAGTGCTCTGTCTGGTTGGCTAATTCCAGGATGTCTGGAGGGCCAGACTTCTCCGCCCACTGCTGAGTGTGTGCAGTGTTACCATAATTACATGCTTTTATCAAGTAACATATAATTTGATGAAATGTGCGTGTGGAAAGGAAGCTGTTTGTTTCTACAAGTTGAATTCTTTGCCAAGAAATACATAAAGGCAAGTTGCTGTAAGGCACTGCTGTCACATTGGATGCAGAAGAGGTAACTCTAAAAGATCGGGATGATGGTTCAAAAAGGGAATGTTTCTACACTAAGATTAATTCACACTGAGCTTCTTCTCAGCTTCAAGTAGACAAACTGGAAATTGTATACTATACGTTATGAGCGGTTTGTGCAAGAAAGGCAGCTTTGAACTTCAGGCAGTAGACTTATACTTGAAGGAATAGCTTTGGCTTGTGTGAAAATATTGGCAAATAAATTTGCTTTTTTTTATGGTTCATGATGGAATAAGGTATTTAAAATGTGTGCATATCTCATTTTTAGTGATTCCCTGCTTTCAATGACATTTTCTGTTAATCTACCAGCCACCGCCTGGTCGCAGCCAGGATTTCTACAGTCGTTGGTCCCTCAGGACTGTATGCTGACGACGGAGCCTCTGACAACTGACTGAGAGCAGCCTGTAGTCAGGGGTGGAGGCTCTCCTTCCGAGAGCAGTGCTCAAGGCCAGCATTTTTCTACCAGCTTGTCTATTACAGATTATCATCCAGTGTAAATACTGGAAATTAAACCCAGGAGATAACCTCAGACAGCAGAGATCGCTGTACGTACTTCCTTTCTCACAAGGGATGACTGTAGGATTTTTCCCATAAGGGATGTCGCAGAAACACACAGAAGTTCTTCCCAGGGAGAGGTCACTGACATTTCCACTAAACAAGACACAATGTTGCCTGGAGATACTGTTTTAAGTTAGAAGCTGGCTCTTGACAACACAACTGGCTTCTTTTTAGAATACACCGGTAGTTCCCTCCACCTGGCGAAGTGGTACTGTGAATTGACAGTTCTTTCTCTTTGATTTTTGCCTGCATCCCGCCAAGTGCTCTGTCTGGTTGGCTAATTCCAGGATGTCTGGAGGGCCAGACTTCTCCGCCCACTGCTGAGTGTGTGCAGTGTTACCATAATTACATGCTTTTATCAAGTAACATATAATTTGATGAAATGTGCGTGTGGAAAGGAAGCTGTTTGTTTCTACAAGTTGAATTCTTTGCCAAGAAATACATAAAGGCAAGTTGCTGTAAGGCACTGCTGTCACATTGGATGCAGAAGAGGTAACTCTAAAAGATCGGGATGATGGTTCAAAAAGGGAATGTTTCTACACTAAGATTAATTCACACTGAGCTTCTTCTCAGCTTCAAGTAGACAAACTGGAAATTGTATACTATACGTTATGAGCGGTTTGTGCAAGAAAGGCAGCTTTGAACTTCAGGCAGTAGACTTATACTTGAAGGAATAGCTTTGGCTTGTGTGAAAATATTGGCAAATAAATTTGCTTTTTTTTATGGTTCATGATGGAATAAGGTATTTAAAATGTGTGCATATCTCATTTTTAGTGATTCCCTGCTTTCAATGACATTTTCTGTTAATCTACCAGCCACCGCCTGGTCGCAGCCAGGATTTCTACAGTCGTTGGTCCCTCAGGACTGTATGCTGACGACGGAGCCTCTGACAACTGACTGAGAGCAGCCTGTAGTCAGGGGGTGGAGAGGCTCTCCTTCCAGAGAGAGCAGTGCTCTGAAAGCAGAGTGTTTATAAATATCTTTACAAATTCTTAACTGAAATTTAAAGTTTGACTCTTCTATTTTATACTGTAGCTCTGTCTCGTTCAGTTTTGAAATTAACTTAATTATCAGCAATTATACATTTGAGAAAAATCAACATTTTGTTTTCCTGTGAAAATGTTCTCATATAAATGATAACAACTACTTAAATTTCTCTTTCCTCTGACTGACTTTGGTCTGAGTCTATGAGAGAGGAGAGACTGTTGAACAACACCCTCATTAAGAAGAAGGTCTGCTTTTTGGATGTTTGGTTGTGGTGGTTGGTTGCTAAGTCTTGTCCGACTCTTGAAACCCCATGGACTGTAGCCTGCCAGGCATCTCAGTCTATAAGATTTCCCAGGCAAGAACCCAGAAGTGGGATGCCATTCCCTTCTCCAGGGGATCCTCCCAGCCCAGGGATTGAACCTGGGTCTCCTGCACTGCCAGCAGATTCTTTACTGACTGAGCCACCAGGAAAGCGTACTCCCTAATGGGAACCAGGGAAGCAGCTACCTTTGTGATCTGCTGACCATTAGGTGAAGTGAGTGTTGTCATCTTTCTTTCTCTAGCGTGTTTATCTGTAATCTCTAAGGGCATCTGTAATCTTTAGGGCACCAAACTGGTGTTTAGATTCTCTCTTGCTTTAGCAGCAGAAGAGTGAACGAGAGATAATCATTTATTACTTGCCCATGGTAAGGGCTCAAGAATATCTGTTGAATGGATGGATGACTTTGCCAGTCTCAACAGACAGATTTGTCCTTGCTCATCACCGCCAAGTGAAGACAGGTGTTGTCAGTGGGGCCGTTAAAGTGTTATGCTGAGCGGGGGAATGTTAATGCAGGCATGATGTGGTCCTGTTGCCCGGCCTGAGCTGGTAATTGGACTTTCATCACAGTGCATACATTCTTGCAGTCCTTTATGATCCCTCCTCTTCTCCACCATGAGAGCTCATTGCTCGAGGCTCTAGTCCTTTATCCAGTAATACATTGCCGGGCCAGACTGTATGCTGGGGGTTGACTCTGAGAGCAGCTAGCAGGGGTGGAGGCTCTCCTTCCAGAGAGAGCAGTGCTCTGAAAGCAGAGTGTTTATAAATATCTTTACAAATTCTTAACTGAAATTTAAAGTTTGACTCTTCTATTTTATACTGTAGCTCTGTCTCGTTCAGTTTTGAAATTAACTTAATTATCAGCAATTATACATTTGAGAAAAATCAACATTTTGTTTTCCTGTGAAAATGTTCTCATATAAATGATAACAACTACTTAAATTTCTCTTTCCTCTGACTGACTTTGGTCTGAGTCTATGAGAGAGGAGAGACTGTTGAACAACACCCTCATTAAGAAGAAGGTCTGCTTTTTGGATGTTTGGTTGTGGTGGTTGGTTGCTAAGTCTTGTCCGACTCTTGAAACCCCATGGACTGTAGCCTGCCAGGCATCTCAGTCTATAAGATTTCCCAGGCAAGAACCCAGAAGTGGGATGCCATTCCCTTCTCCAGGGGATCCTCCCAGCCCAGGGATTGAACCTGGGTCTCCTGCACTGCCAGCAGATTCTTTACTGACTGAGCCACCAGGAAAGCGTACTCCCTAATGGGAACCAGGGAAGCAGCTACCTTTGTGATCTGCTGACCATTAGGTGAAGTGAGTGTTGTCATCTTTCTTTCTCTAGCGTGTTTATCTGTAATCTCTAAGGGCATCTGTAATCTTTAGGGCACCAAACTGGTGTTTAGATTCTCTCTTGCTTTAGCAGCAGAAGAGTGAACGAGAGATAATCATTTATTACTTGCCCATGGTAAGGGCTCAAGAATATCTGTTGAATGGATGGATGACTTTGCCAGTCTCAACAGACAGATTTGTCCTTGCTCATCACCGCCAAGTGAAGACAGGTGTTGTCAGTGGGGCCGTTAAAGTGTTATGCTGAGCGGGGGAATGTTAATGCAGGCATGATGTGGTCCTGTTGCCCGGCCTGAGCTGGTAATTGGACTTTCATCACAGTGCATACATTCTTGCAGTCCTTTATGATCCCTCCTCTTCTCCACCATGAGAGCTCATTGCTCGAGGCTCTAGTCTCTGTCATCACCATCCAGTAATATTCATTAAGCTCCTCCATGCTGAGTGCTGCTGGGTTCATCCCCTTTAATGAGCGTGAAAGTTTAAGTGGAAGGAGAGGCTTTTCTGCGACAAGGCTTTGTCCTGAGAGGGCTAATCTGCGAGGACATATGAGTCTGGCACGCTGTTTCCTCAGTTCAGTAAGCTAATTAGATTAATCACATATTTTTGTTGGCGCGCTCTGGCTGCCACTTTAAAACAAGGGATAAATCAGCCTGTCTTTGTGCAGGGAGATGTTATCAGCCCTGGGTCCTTGTCAGTACCAGCCATTAGCGGGCTCTTTATCTTGAGTTTCTAAATAGCCACTTCCTTTACACAAAAGGTGTTCCCGCTCTATGATTTCTTGCTAATCACTTCTGTCCCTTGCTGTAGGGCACCTTTTCAGTCAGCGTTGCTTGTCGGAGAGTACAGTGCTGTGTGATGCTTTGGTTTGTGCTACTGTTGGTTAGGCTTTTTAAAAAAATGCTTTATAAATTTGTAATTACACTAAACATTTCACAGCATGTATAGAAATCAAAATAAAAGGAAACATTTCTTGTCCGGCCCTCAACCAGTTGTGAGATAATGACATTTCTTCCTTTTTTTTTTTTAACCGCTTCAAGTATTCAGTGTTTCTGAGTTCTTTTTAAATTTTTTCTTCAAAACACTGTTTTGATTTGCTGGCTCTTGTGTGTCTGGGCCCTGTCGCCTGCCCTCTGCCCCGCAGCACCGGCTTTGTCTGTCACCCCTCTCTAGCTCCGTGGGGGTGTCGGCGGCCTCTTTGCGTCCCATCCCCTGTTGAGCTGCTGCAGTGACTTCCTTGCCTCCCTCTTTTGTCCTGTAACCACTTTGCTCAGAAATATTTTTCACAGTTGCCCAGGGCATGAAGCTTGACTCCCTGCCTGGCTTCATTAGGGGGTTCTCTGGAAGTACTTGTCTGTCTGGAGTGAGCTGTTTTCTCGACAAGACGGTGCTGCGGCTGAGAGCGTGAGCCCTGGGGGCAGGTTGGTTTGGGATCAGATGCTGGTTCAGCCACTCGCCTCGGGTTGTCAGCCTCTCTGTGCCTCAGATTTCTCATCTGTAAATTGGGCATCATGATGTTCCTTCCTTCATAGAGGTGCGAAGTGTGACTTGTGGGTGTGTCAGACACATGATAAGAATTCAGCAAAAGGAGGAGCTGTTGAAACTTCCATGGTGGTCCTGTGGTTGAGACTTTGTGCTTCCAATGCAGAGTCCTTGGTCGGGGAACTGAGATCTCACATGCCACAAAGCATGCCCCCCCTCCCCCGACCCAAAGAAAAGGGAAGAAAAGAAAAAGGGTGAATAAAAATTATGCTCTAAAATGACCTTCTAATAATGTTGCTTATATAATACTTGCTATGTGTCAGGCACTGTCCTTCACATGAATTTGTTTAATTCTCACAAGAGCTCTGTGAGGAAAGAACTGATACCAGTTCCATCTTATAGATGAGAAAACTGAGGCCAAGAGAGTTTGAGTGACTTTCCTAAACTCACACTATTGGTGAGTGGCAGGGCTAGGATTTGAACCCAAGAAAACCAGCTCTGGAATCAGTATTCTATCAGTGATTCAAAGCACTATTCCATAAACTTAAATTCTCCTTGTGAGCCCCCTCTAGGAATCTCTTCAACCCCACGGTCTGTATTGATGCTTCTCTGCTGGATTCCTAATGCGTGTATTCAACAGAGTAAGTTTGTGATCACTTATGTCCTCATTGTTCTATACTTGTCAGTCCTGTATATATACTAAAAATTCCTTTGACTACAAAGGTATTACATGCTAAAATGGGGAATCTGGAGTATGGAAACATCAAATAAGAAAATAAAATATACCTGGAGATAACTGCTAGTCACATGTTATCTGTCTTCCTGGTGTTATTTATAAATATCATACAAACACATATTATAAATTTATCAATATTATGCATATGTGTATAATATTTATATGTCCTATAGGACATGCATACACATTATATATAATTATAGCCATGCTATATATCTAACTGTATATCCTCCTTTTCTTGCTTAACATTATAGTACCTGTGTTCTTAGATATTATTCCAAGTCACCAGTTGGTTTGGGATCAGATGCTGGTTCAGCCACTCGCCTCGGGTTGTCAGCCTCTCTGTGCCTCAGATTTCTCATCTGTAAATTGGGCATCATGATGTTCCTTCCTTCATAGAGGTGCGAAGTGTGACTTGTGGGTGTGTCAGACACATGATAAGAATTCAGCAAAAGGAGGAGCTGTTGAAACTTCCATGGTGGTCCTGTGGTTGAGACTTTGTGCTTCCAATGCAGAGTCCTTGGTCGGGGAACTGAGATCTCACATGCCACAAAGCATGCCCCCCCTCCCCCGACCCAAAGAAAAGGGAAGAAAAGAAAAAGGGTGAATAAAAATTATGCTCTAAAATGACCTTCTAATAATGTTGCTTATATAATACTTGCTATGTGTCAGGCACTGTCCTTCACATGAATTTGTTTAATTCTCACAAGAGCTCTGTGAGGAAAGAACTGATACCAGTTCCATCTTATAGATGAGAAAACTGAGGCCAAGAGAGTTTGAGTGACTTTCCTAAACTCACACTATTGGTGAGTGGCAGGGCTAGGATTTGAACCCAAGAAAACCAGCTCTGGAATCAGTATTCTATCAGTGATTCAAAGCACTATTCCATAAACTTAAATTCTCCTTGTGAGCCCCCTCTAGGAATCTCTTCAACCCCACGGTCTGTATTGATGCTTCTCTGCTGGATTCCTAATGCGTGTATTCAACAGAGTAAGTTTGTGATCACTTATGTCCTCATTGTTCTATACTTGTCAGTCCTGTATATATACTAAAAATTCCTTTGACTACAAAGGTATTACATGCTAAAATGGGGAATCTGGAGTATGGAAACATCAAATAAGAAAATAAAATATACCTGGAGATAACTGCTAGTCACATGTTATCTGTCTTCCTGGTGTTATTTATAAATATCATACAAACACATATTATAAATTTATCAATATTATGCATATGTGTATAATATTTATATGTCCTATAGGACATGCATACACATTATATATAATTATAGCCATGCTATATATCTAACTGTATATCCTCCTTTTCTTGCTTAACATTATAGTACCTGTGTTCTTAGATATTATTCCAAGTCACCAGAGTGCATACAACTTAATCGTGTAGTTAATTTGTCTGTGGTGGACATATTGTTTGCTCTATTTTTCAGTGACTAATAAACAGTCCTACGGTTCGATGGGTCATAGGTTATGGCTTTAAAAAAAGATTTCGAGTCAGTATGCAAAATGCCCTTAAAACCTTGTACCATTCCCTCCACTGCAATAAAGTGGTGGTTTATTAAAACTCTAGGTGTTGCATTGCCGTCGTTGAGTACTTGTTCACTATTCTTACTGGCTAATAATGTTATGATTTGTCATTGCTAATGTGATAAAATGATCAAGGCAAGGGTTATGGTTCAAGTTGCACTGAACACAAAGCATTTTAGTAACATTTGTGTTCCATGAATATTGATTGGTTGATTTTTCAGTAGAGATGTAATGGGCTTTGTAGAATTCTAGGATTTAGGAACTGGAGGACACAGTGCAAACCATTTAATGCAGCCTTGTGTTTTGAAGATAAAGAAACTAAGACTCAGGGAGGTTAAGTAACCTGTCCGAGTTCTTAAAATTGGTTTGTAGCAGAACGAGTGTTAGATTTCTGGTTTTCAAGCTCATTGATTTTTCACTATGTCACACGGCTTTTCATTTACCTTAATTGTTCACCCTGCATCTGTCCATCTGCCTTCCTGACATGGCTGACCACAGTTGAGAGTACTGCTGTGACCGTAGAAGACAGTAGTCAATGCTTGTCACTCTGAGGCTGAGGTAAAGGATTCTCATTGACCTAATCAGACATTCCAGCTTTGTCACCGGTGAATTCCTGCTTCTCCACTTAGAGTGAGCTTCCCTGGTGGCTTGGACGGTGAAGAATCTTCCTGCAATGCAGGAAACCCATTGGAGAAGATCCTGGAGAAGGAAATGGCAGCTCAGTATTCTTGCCTGCAGTCCACGCGTCGCAAAGAGTTGGACATGACTGAAGTGACTTAGCACGTGCTTGGAACAGCTTTCCTTAGGGGTCGTGGGCTCTGGTGGCGGGTGCAGTGATATATCTAACTGTATATCCTCCTTTTCTTGCTTAACATTATAGTACCTGTGTTCTTAGATATTATTCCAAGTCACCAGAGTGCATACAACTTAATCGTGTAGTTAATTTGTCTGTGGTGGACATATTGTTTGCTCTATTTTTCAGTGACTAATAAACAGTCCTACGGTTCGATGGGTCATAGGTTATGGCTTTAAAAAAAGATTTCGAGTCAGTATGCAAAATGCCCTTAAAACCTTGTACCATTCCCTCCACTGCAATAAAGTGGTGGTTTATTAAAACTCTAGGTGTTGCATTGCCGTCGTTGAGTACTTGTTCACTATTCTTACTGGCTAATAATGTTATGATTTGTCATTGCTAATGTGATAAAATGATCAAGGCAAGGGTTATGGTTCAAGTTGCACTGAACACAAAGCATTTTAGTAACATTTGTGTTCCATGAATATTGATTGGTTGATTTTTCAGTAGAGATGTAATGGGCTTTGTAGAATTCTAGGATTTAGGAACTGGAGGACACAGTGCAAACCATTTAATGCAGCCTTGTGTTTTGAAGATAAAGAAACTAAGACTCAGGGAGGTTAAGTAACCTGTCCGAGTTCTTAAAATTGGTTTGTAGCAGAACGAGTGTTAGATTTCTGGTTTTCAAGCTCATTGATTTTTCACTATGTCACACGGCTTTTCATTTACCTTAATTGTTCACCCTGCATCTGTCCATCTGCCTTCCTGACATGGCTGACCACAGTTGAGAGTACTGCTGTGACCGTAGAAGACAGTAGTCAATGCTTGTCACTCTGAGGCTGAGGTAAAGGATTCTCATTGACCTAATCAGACATTCCAGCTTTGTCACCGGTGAATTCCTGCTTCTCCACTTAGAGTGAGCTTCCCTGGTGGCTTGGACGGTGAAGAATCTTCCTGCAATGCAGGAAACCCATTGGAGAAGATCCCCTGGAGAAGGAAATGGCAGCTCAGTATTCTTGCCTGCAGTCCACGCGGTCGCAAAGAGTTGGACATGACTGAAGTGACTTAGCACGTGCTTGGAACAGCTTTCCTTAGGGGTCGTGGGCTCTGGTGGCGGGTGCAGTGTCTGGCTGTGTGGCCTTTCTCTTCTTTCATGGTGCTGAGAGAAACTGTGGTGTGCCGCTGACCCCATGGAAGCTGGCTCCGCCTGACTGCCCCCTGCCCTGAAAATCGGTCCTGGGAGCCTTTGGCTCAACACAGCTTTGTTCTGCAGGTCTGGAAACGTGGAGGTCCTCGCTGCCCTCACTCTTTTTTGCATTTTTTGTACGAGCACTTGGTTCCCTAGGAGAGTCTGACTAGCATGGATTCCTCTCTCTGTGTACCGATATTGTGGAATGAAAAGTAAATGGAGTGAATTTTAGTAGTTCACATCTTTTTTTTTTTTTTTTGATATTGTGATGGTGAAGCTATTCAAAGGTTAGCAGCTTCAAGGCCAGAAACTCACGTTTCTTAAAGACTTATCTCACTTTTATGGCTGATCACATTGACTAAAATTACCAAGGCAAAATGTTTTCTTACTCTCTTAGTCTCAGAATAACTTACCTTTATCTCCTCCTCCTTAACAAAGAACAAAGGACGCTATCAACATATTATAAGAAAGATCTTGATAAATTAAATTTTCCTATAAAAATAATAAAAAAAAAGACACCTGCTCTGAAAGCCTCTTGCCTTTGGGGAAAGGTGAATGTCTTAATGCTATTTAATATGCTTTTGGATGAGAAACTCAGAAAAGGACTCTTAAAAGATGATTCTATCCCATTTATCTTTTAGGAATATATTATGATTTTTTAAACATCATTGAAATGATAGTAAAAGTAGACTTAAATTGTCAGCACAAGAACCCACTTTCCCTTTTTTTTGCCTGTTCGCTCAGTTACTCATTATTTCAGCCAGCAAGTATTTCTTACAGGCCTACTGTGGGACAGGCACTGTGTAAGGCATGGAGGAGATAGCAGTGAACAAAATATAGATTTTGCTTTTGTGGAGTTTATAAAAGTCTTGTGGACAAAGAGTCAAGTCTTTCTGGGAAGACTTCTAGTAGCAGAGCCACATAAGCTGAGACTTGAGGAGTGAGAAGCAATCTCAGGCCAACGCCTACTATGAATAGGTCTGGAGCTGCTGAGGGGAAGTAGGACTCCATGTACAGTGTGTTAAAGAAGGGGGGCCATGGAAGTATTCAGATTTAATTAGAGTCTTCATCTCAGAAACAAAAAATGTTTGCTGAGTTAACTGAAAAGTTCATTAGGGTTTTTTTTTCTATAAGATGTTATGAAAAAATGCAATAAACTGTTTGACCAACCCAATATTTTAAAACTTAAGCATTGCTTTTCCACATGACCAGACCTCATGAGCCAGGGGGAGATTCAGAGGCTCGGCTTACAATCCTTTGGCTCACACCTTTTTCTGATTGATTTGTGCCATGGTGAAGCCAAATCTCTAAAGTGTACCGATATTGTGGAATGAAAAGTAAATGGAGTGAATTTTAGTAGTTCACATCTTTTTTTTTGATATTGTGATGGTGAAGCTATTCAAAGGTTAGCAGCTTCAAGGCCAGAAACTCACGTTTCTTAAAGACTTATCTCACTTTTATGGCTGATCACATTGACTAAAATTACCAAGGCAAAATGTTTTCTTACTCTCTTAGTCTCAGAATAACTTACCTTTATCTCCTCCTCCTTAACAAAGAACAAAGGACGCTATCAACATATTATAAGAAAGATCTTGATAAATTAAATTTTCCTATAAAAATAATAAAAAAAAAGACACCTGCTCTGAAAGCCTCTTGCCTTTGGGGAAAGGTGAATGTCTTAATGCTATTTAATATGCTTTTGGATGAGAAACTCAGAAAAGGACTCTTAAAAGATGATTCTATCCCATTTATCTTTTAGGAATATATTATGATTTTTTAAACATCATTGAAATGATAGTAAAAGTAGACTTAAATTGTCAGCACAAGAACCCACTTTCCCTTTTTTTTGCCTGTTCGCTCAGTTACTCATTATTTCAGCCAGCAAGTATTTCTTACAGGCCTACTGTGGGACAGGCACTGTGTAAGGCATGGAGGAGATAGCAGTGAACAAAATATAGATTTTGCTTTTGTGGAGTTTATAAAAGTCTTGTGGACAAAGAGTCAAGTCTTTCTGGGAAGACTTCTAGTAGCAGAGCCACATAAGCTGAGACTTGAGGAGTGAGAAGCAATCTCAGGCCAACGCCTACTATGAATAGGTCTGGAGCTGCTGAGGGGAAGTAGGACTCCATGTACAGTGTGTTAAAGAAGGGGGGCCATGGAAGTATTCAGATTTAATTAGAGTCTTCATCTCAGAAACAAAAAATGTTTGCTGAGTTAACTGAAAAGTTCATTAGGGTTTTTTTTTCTATAAGATGTTATGAAAAAATGCAATAAACTGTTTGACCAACCCAATATTTTAAAACTTAAGCATTGCTTTTCCACATGACCAGACCTCATGAGCCAGGGGGAGATTCAGAGGCTCGGCTTACAATCAAGAAGACATTCTTTTTGGACCCCTCTTCGTCAGCCCTGGCAGTTCTGGCTGCCGTGTGCCCTTGCCAGTTGTTCCTCTAGTTGGAAAGCTGCGTGGCGATCCTTTCTCTGGCTTGGCAGTTCTGATTAGAGTGGACTATTTCTACTAAGAAACCAGGAGATAATATTCGAGACTTGCTCTGTGCAGCCGTGCCGTAGACGGGCTGTCTTGTCCTGTGGAGAATTGTCACAAGGGTCTGCAGGTAGTGGATTGCATCCTACTCGTGTAAGACATGGCAGAAGCACCTGAAGATGTACTGGAAAGAAAGGCTTCTAAAAAGGGTGCCCTTCTCTACTGTCCTGTGAAAAATAGCTCCACTCAGAGAAAAACCCCCATCGGTGTTGACTCACAGAGAGAAAAGCTAAAGTTTAGGGTCATCTAGTCACTGTTCTTTGGACTTTCCTAGACACTTTTCCTTTTCCCTTCCCAACAAAAATCTTCTACGAAAGTCTAGACTATAAATCTGGTAAAAGCAATGAATTGATACCTTAGAGTTTAAATATTCATTATTTTCAAATGCCTGAAGCAATGCTTTTCCCTAAAGCTCCTGGATTCTGAGCAGACACAGCCCGAAGAAGAGCTGGTGGCTAACGGCTCCCTATTATAAGTGTTTGCAGCGAGAGACACTGTGCTGAGCTCTTGCTTGCAGTAAGTACCCCGTCTCATCTCCCCCACAGCCCTACGAGGTAGGCACTGTGTTCATCACCTCTTTCTTACAAATGAGACTCATAGAGGCTTAGGGGCCAACGCCTACTATGAATAGGTCTGGAGCTGCTGAGGGAAGTAGGACTCCATGTACAGTGTGTTAAAGAAGGGCCATGGAAGTATTCAGATTTAATTAGAGTCTTCATCTCAGAAACAAAAAATGTTTGCTGAGTTAACTGAAAAGTTCATTAGGGTTTTTTTTTCTATAAGATGTTATGAAAAAATGCAATAAACTGTTTGACCAACCCAATATTTTAAAACTTAAGCATTGCTTTTCCACATGACCAGACCTCATGAGCCAGGGGGAGATTCAGAGGCTCGGCTTACAATCAAGAAGACATTCTTTTTGGACCCCTCTTCGTCAGCCCTGGCAGTTCTGGCTGCCGTGTGCCCTTGCCAGTTGTTCCTCTAGTTGGAAAGCTGCGTGGCGATCCTTTCTCTGGCTTGGCAGTTCTGATTAGAGTGGACTATTTCTACTAAGAAACCAGGAGATAATATTCGAGACTTGCTCTGTGCAGCCGTGCCGTAGACGGGCTGTCTTGTCCTGTGGAGAATTGTCACAAGGGTCTGCAGGTAGTGGATTGCATCCTACTCGTGTAAGACATGGCAGAAGCACCTGAAGATGTACTGGAAAGAAAGGCTTCTAAAAAGGGTGCCCTTCTCTACTGTCCTGTGAAAAATAGCTCCACTCAGAGAAAAACCCCCATCGGTGTTGACTCACAGAGAGAAAAGCTAAAGTTTAGGGTCATCTAGTCACTGTTCTTTGGACTTTCCTAGACACTTTTCCTTTTCCCTTCCCAACAAAAATCTTCTACGAAAGTCTAGACTATAAATCTGGTAAAAGCAATGAATTGATACCTTAGAGTTTAAATATTCATTATTTTCAAATGCCTGAAGCAATGCTTTTCCCTAAAGCTCCTGGATTCTGAGCAGACACAGCCCGAAGAAGAGCTGGTGGCTAACGGCTCCCTATTATAAGTGTTTGCAGCGAGAGACACTGTGCTGAGCTCTTGCTTGCAGTAAGTACCCCGTCTCATCTCCCCCACAGCCCTACGAGGTAGGCACTGTGTTCATCACCTCTGTCTTACAAATGAGACTCATAGAGGCTTAGTGCTCAACCCAAGACCACATGGCCAGTAAGTGATGGGATCTGGGTATGAACCTGGGTCTCTGGACCAACCAGCCAAAGCCTTTCATCATTCATCTGGTGGCATCTCAGGATTAGGTGTCACAGTATGTGGTCATAACCTTACTGAGCTCACATTCATGGTCAGTGCCAGCACCAGGACTGGGACCAAGAATTTTGACCTCTGGTCCGATGATCCAGGTGTGTACCATAGTGACAGCTATTCTGGAAATACCAGAGAGATAGTTAATGCATGAGCTAGTTTCCTGGAGACATAGTTCCCTGAAAACAAAATGTTGCTAGAGGACACATGTCCTAGTTTTCACATGGCTCTGGAATAGTGCTTTTGAAAGAGAGATGAGCATGTATTAAAGTAGGAGGGGGGACTCTCTCCTTCTCCTTCCTCCCTTACTCTTTCTGATTGTTTAATCAGACAACTTAGAAAATCTTTGAAAATTGTATTTGAAAACGTTAGTAACTAGGTTAATTTGTCTTATTGTGCAGGCTGTTTGGCATGTGTGCATTTAAAATTACTTACGTTACCTGCCAGCCTAACGTAAGGGATAGATATTTTTTAAATGGTGGTGATCTAAGCACATGGCTTCCCCGGTGGCTCAGTGATAAACAATCTGCCTGCCAGTGAAGGAGATGCAGGAGACACAGACCCCATCCCTGTGTCAGGAAGGTCCCTGAGAAGGAAATGGCAACTCTCCAGTGTTCTTGTCTGGAGAATCCCATGGACAAGCCACTTCATTAGATTTTCCCCTTTTCCTTTTCTTCCCAACAAAAATCTTCGAAAGTCTAGACTATAAATCTGGTAAAAGCAATGAATTGATACCTTAGAGTTTAAATATTCATTATTTTCAAATGCCTGAAGCAATGCTTTTCCCTAAAGCTCCTGGATTCTGAGCAGACACAGCCCGAAGAAGAGCTGGTGGCTAACGGCTCCCTATTATAAGTGTTTGCAGCGAGAGACACTGTGCTGAGCTCTTGCTTGCAGTAAGTACCCCGTCTCATCTCCCCCACAGCCCTACGAGGTAGGCACTGTGTTCATCACCTCTGTCTTACAAATGAGACTCATAGAGGCTTAGTGCTCAACCCAAGACCACATGGCCAGTAAGTGATGGGATCTGGGTATGAACCTGGGTCTCTGGACCAACCAGCCAAAGCCTTTCATCATTCATCTGGTGGCATCTCAGGATTAGGTGTCACAGTATGTGGTCATAACCTTACTGAGCTCACATTCATGGTCAGTGCCAGCACCAGGACTGGGACCAAGAATTTTGACCTCTGGTCCGATGATCCAGGTGTGTACCATAGTGACAGCTATTCTGGAAATACCAGAGAGATAGTTAATGCATGAGCTAGTTTCCTGGAGACATAGTTCCCTGAAAACAAAATGTTGCTAGAGGACACATGTCCTAGTTTTCACATGGCTCTGGAATAGTGCTTTTGAAAGAGAGATGAGCATGTATTAAAGTAGGAGGGGGGACTCTCTCCTTCTCCTTCCTCCCTTACTCTTTCTGATTGTTTAATCAGACAACTTAGAAAATCTTTGAAAATTGTATTTGAAAACGTTAGTAACTAGGTTAATTTGTCTTATTGTGCAGGCTGTTTGGCATGTGTGCATTTAAAATTACTTACGTTACCTGCCAGCCTAACGTAAGGGATAGATATTTTTTAAATGGTGGTGATCTAAGCACATGGCTTCCCCGGTGGCTCAGTGATAAACAATCTGCCTGCCAGTGAAGGAGATGCAGGAGACACAGGCTCCATCCCTGTGTCAGGAAGGTCCCCTGGAGAAGGAAATGGCAACCCTCTCCAGTGTTCTTGTCTGGAGAATCCCATGGACAGGGGAGCCACTTTTTGTATTTTTTTTAATAAGATTTTTTTCTTTGTGTTCTATTTTTAAAGTCTTTATTGAGTTTGTTACAATATTACTTCTGTTTTATGTTTGACTTTTTTGGCAGCAAGGCATGTGGGATCAAACCTGTACCCTCTGCATTGAAAGGTGAGGTCTTAACCACTGGACATCAGGGAAGTCCCTGTGTTAATACTTAATATTCATTTAGGAGGCATTTAGAACTGTAAAAGAGTCAATTTTCAAAAATGTTGCTTTAAATAATTGAAGAAGGCTTGATATTGTTTTTGTTAGTGTTCCTAGCAAAAGTGATGTTCATTCTCTGTTTGAAGACTTGTAACATCTTGGAGAGGTTTTTTTTTTTTTTTTTTTTTTTTTAATTTTTGGCCTCTTTTATTGTTTTATTTATTTATTTTCATCCAACTTTATTCTTCAGACTGTGTGGGCCTCCCATTGCAGTGGAGTCTCTCATCGCAGAGCACCGGCTCTGGGCGCATGCGCTCCAGAGCGCTGGCTCATCATTGGATGCACCGGTTCAGCGGCTCTACACATGTGGGATCTTTCCAGGTCAGGGATCGAACTGGTGCCCCTTACACTGCAAAGCAGACTCTTTACCCACTGAACCAACAGGGAAGCCCTTGAAGAAATTTTATTCTGTCAAAATCTTTTTTTCTGAGGTGACTTTAGTAACCCTACCAAGGTGGCTTGCTGCTGCTGAGTGACTGTGGTGGGGTCTGCTGCAGGTCATCCTAGGATGCACTCTGAAGTGGGGGACTTTGTTGGGGTGTGCTCTTCAAATTTACACCTGGGAGGAGGGGAGAGGGTGGTGCTGGGCTGAGAGAGATGGTGGAAGGCAGTCTGCTGTGAAGTCTTCACAAAGGTCTGGGCTGACCCCACAGAGGCCTTTGGAGCAGTCCTGATTTGAGAGCCATGGGTCCGCACCCTAAGTCCAGGCATGGATGTGGGCTGCCTTCAAAGGGAGGGTATAATCTTGGGTGAAATGGCTGTCTTCCGCAGAGGACAATTTCTAGAGAGGACTGACAGCCAGTGCCACTCCTGGCAGCTGGGAGGACAAATCTTTCAGTCCCAGAGAGCTGGATGGATGTCACGGCATCCAGCACAGTGCCGTCAACTGTTCAAACTCAGTGAAAGGGTAGGGGATGTAGAGAGAAGCACATCAGATAATCGCTTGTGTGATGAATGTGGTTTTAAGGTAGATGGGTAGTTGTACAAAATGTAAACAGCAACTCTAGATTTCCCATCTGTGTGTGTGTGTGTGTGTGTGTGTGTGTGTGTGTAGAAGCTTGATACTGAAACCTGTAAAAACAGAACTGCTTTAAAAATACAATTTACCTCATGCATGGTGTGATTTATTCTGGTATTAAATTCTAGATCTGACTGAGTCACAGATCCTTAAATTGCTCACAGAGGAATGTACTTGGTATAATTATCCGAGGGAAAGTCTGGGACCATGCTGCACGGGGAAGATGAGCACGGCCTACAAAAATTTTATACAACTGGAGCCAAATTGCAGAATCTATTCCATAGGGGGATTGCATGTAAAGGATTAATGTTTTTCATTTAAAATATTGCACAGTTTTATATTTCATAAACAGTTACAGAAAAACATATGCAGTTACACTTTAATTTGCTGGTTTAAATTGTATACAAAAAGTTACTGTAGACATTCAACTAAATTTATGAGCTGTTCCTTGCAATATTGGTCTGTACATGCCATATGAAAAGGAAAACACAAAAAGTATTTGGAATCAGCATTTGGGGTAATGCATCTTTCAATAGATAGCATAGCCCCTCTCGTAGAACCAGTGATGAATCAGGATGTATTAAATGGCTTGTGTTTAGTGGAGTTCTCTCTCTTTTTACAGGCAGGATAATCAGTAACGTTCATCTTCCTGGCATGTGTTGAAATTACTGACCAGTTGCATAGCTAGACCTGTGTCAGCAGGTGGGTGTTACAGCCTCTCTAGTGACTGAACTCTCAACTTTTCTAGGCCCTTGGATGCACTGCAGTAGCCATGACTAGCTCACTAGGGTTTGAGCTCCTTGAAGCCATCATTTTGCCAAGTCCCAAACTTTTAATCTCCCTAAAAATGGGACTTGTGACAGGTGCAAGTTCCATGACCCTGTTCTGTGGATTTTACTTTAAAACAAGCAAATGGAGCTGTTTCATTAGGAGCTGGAATGCAGGGAATCAGATCATTTTATCCATAGGCACTTCTTGTTTGCTTAGGTGACCCGTTTCTCCACGTCACCTTCAAATACATTCCTGTACTATAGTGGTGTCAGTGAAGGAACTGGTCCTTGGTAAAGCCCTTCTTGACCACGGTTCCGTCTCCTGATCATAGCTTCAAGTTGACCCCTCTTCTCTCCCATCCAGTCCCACCAGTCCCCTGGACACTGCCTCTTTTTTTTTTTTTTTAATCTTTTTGGGGGGTGGGGTGGGGAGGGAGGGGAACGGGCGGTCGACTTCTATTGGTTTTTCATTTCTCTATTTTTCATCCGTCTTTGTTCTTTGGCTCCTGTGGGCCTCCCATCGCGGTGACGTCTGTCGTCACAGAGCGCCAGCTCTGGGCGCATGTGCCCCGGAGCTCCGGCTCGGTAATTGGACACATCGGTCCAGCCGCTCCGCGGCACGTGGGATCTTCCCAGGCCAGGGATCGCACCGGCGCCCTTTGCACTGCAAGACGGTGTCCTTACCCACTGGACCACCAGGGAAGCCTCGGACACTGCCTCTTTTTAATGCTGCTACTGACTTTTCTCTCAGAGTCAGTTTCTTTATTTGTAAAATGAGCATGACAGTCACTATCTTACTGGGTGATTATGAGAATTGAACAGACATTTTACTATGGTGCCAGCACAGAGTAGGTGCCCAGTAGATAGTAGTCCTCCCCACTGGGGGCTAGTACTGTTACTTGCCAAGACAAACATCACCCTCCACAGTCAACTGCTCGTTCCCGGAGAGGGACTGAACCTTAACCACATGCTGTACAGCACACATCTTGAGCAGTGGATAAATACTTCTTGAATCACCTGTGAATAACATCAGATGCCATGCGTACCCTCAAGGAGACAAGAGTCTGATTCTTTTTTTTTTTTTTTTTTTGATTCTGAAATAACTACAGCACAAAGCAGAAACTATCCTCATATGGAGATAGAATTAAACTAAGAGATTTAGAGCAGAAAGATATGAATAGGATAGGTTGGAGGCAGGTGCGTAGTAGGTTCAGCATAATGCTTTTGATCCTGGCAACTAAAGCTTTTGGGGATGTTGAAAGTTTTTGCTAGATTCTACTGGACATGTTATATATCTTCTGTGAATTCTACCCTTCAATTTTTAATGACAACTTGTTCTTTGGAGTGTGCATGTAACTGGGATGGACGGATGCCCAGGCAGATGGAATTAGATCTGATTGCATCTGTCTAAGCCATCAAGGTCCCTCTGACACTTTTGCACCCATTTACTATGTGTATCGATCATTGTTTCCATCAGGTGTGTGGCTATGCTCTTTTCATGTGTTGATTTCATGTGCTTGGTTGTAGTTCGTGTGTAGATACTTTGAACATTTTTGCTTTTGTAAAATTTTCATTATGCTATTATCCTACCTAATGGCTTTGAAAAGGTGCTCCAGAGAGAGCGCCAAATAAGAGTTAATTATTTTTAATCATATTTTGGGGGCTGGCGTGTTCCATGTGGTGATTCCCCACCTCAGTCCGAGGAGGCAGAGGAAGCTGTGTTCAGGCAGTTGTTTGATTCCCCCAGAGGCACTGGTTCTTTGATCTTCTACTAGGGTAGCTCCTCTGATCTTTTATTCTGTGAGGTGTTTGTATCTCTGTGTGATGGATGTTTCACCTTACCATGCCCCTTGCCTCTTTTTAATGCTGCTACTGACTTTTCTCTCAGAGTCAGTTTCTTTATTTGTAAAATGAGCATGACAGTCACTATCTTACTGGGTGATTATGAGAATTGAACAGACATTTTACTATGGTGCCAGCACAGAGTAGGTGCCCAGTAGATAGTAGTCCTCCCCACTGGGGGCTAGTACTGTTACTTGCCAAGACAAACATCACCCTCCACAGTCAACTGCTCGTTCCCGGAGAGGGACTGAACCTTAACCACATGCTGTACAGCACACATCTTGAGCAGTGGATAAATACTTCTTGAATCACCTGTGAATAACATCAGATGCCATGCGTACCCTCAAGGAGACAAGAGTCTGATTCTTTTTTTTTTCTTGATTCTGAAATAACTACAGCACAAAGCAGAAACTATCCTCATATGGAGATAGAATTAAACTAAGAGATTTAGAGCAGAAAGATATGAATAGGATAGGTTGGAGGCAGGTGCGTAGTAGGTTCAGCATAATGCTTTTGATCCTGGCAACTAAAGCTTTTGGGGATGTTGAAAGTTTTTGCTAGATTCTACTGGACATGTTATATATCTTCTGTGAATTCTACCCTTCAATTTTTAATGACAACTTGTTCTTTGGAGTGTGCATGTAACTGGGATGGACGGATGCCCAGGCAGATGGAATTAGATCTGATTGCATCTGTCTAAGCCATCAAGGTCCCTCTGACACTTTTGCACCCATTTACTATGTGTATCGATCATTGTTTCCATCAGGTGTGTGGCTATGCTCTTTTCATGTGTTGATTTCATGTGCTTGGTTGTAGTTCGTGTGTAGATACTTTGAACATTTTTGCTTTTGTAAAATTTTCATTATGCTATTATCCTACCTAATGGCTTTGAAAAGGTGCTCCAGAGAGAGCGCCAAATAAGAGTTAATTATTTTTAATCATATTTTGGGGGCTGGCGTGTTCCATGTGGTGATTCCCCACCTCAGTCCGAGGAGGCAGAGGAAGCTGTGTTCAGGCAGTTGTTTGATTCCCCCAGAGGCACTGGTTCTTTGATCTTCTACTAGGGTAGCTCCTCTGATCTTTTATTCTGTGAGGTGTTTGTATCTCTGTGTGATGGATGTTTCACTGACCCAAGTAAATGGAAGAAAATTTTCTCCAGCTTTTATGTGTATTGCTTTCCTTATTCTTTCTCTGTCTCTCTCTCTCTCTCACACACACACCCTTTTCTTGGGTAAGAACATTTCAGAGACATTTGGCATCAAATCAACAGGATTGTGGCCTTTAATGGAATCTGAAGTACTGACAGGTGGTTTAGCTGCTGATAATACCTTTTTTTTTAACATTCAGGACTTCTTTTATTTCTGAAAGGTTATTTTTAAACTACTTTAAAAAACAGATAATCCATTTTTGTTTCTTTCTCTTTGACTCGACTCCCTTCACACAAGAAAGAAGCGACTCTCCTCCTCTTATTCTTTTGAAACAAGAGTATCTGATTTCACTGGATTTTGTACTTTGGCTCTTACTGTCACTTTCCTTTTTCCCTTGAAGAAGAGGAAACACTCTCAATTGTGTACACAGTAAATTAAATTATGAGGAAAACAGTCTGTGGAGTTAAACAAGGTGAACCGAGCTTTTGTGCCAGAATCTAAGCATTGCCATGATGTGGTCGATAGTCTCACTGTGACTCACAAGCATATTGGTCACTTTGATACACTTTTGATTTGACTAATCACCCTGAAGCCTGGCTGGCAGAAATAACTCCTCAAGTCAGCTAGTAATTTTGATCAAATCAATGAGGGATTACCGTTTTGTGCAGCCAACATTAGATCTGATTGCATCTGTCTAAGCCATCAAGGTCCCTCTGACACTTTTGCACCCATTTACTATGTGTATCGATCATTGTTTCCATCAGGTGTGTGGCTATGCTCTTTTCATGTGTTGATTTCATGTGCTTGGTTGTAGTTCGTGTGTAGATACTTTGAACATTTTTGCTTTTGTAAAATTTTCATTATGCTATTATCCTACCTAATGGCTTTGAAAAGGTGCTCCAGAGAGAGCGCCAAATAAGAGTTAATTATTTTTAATCATATTTTGGGGGCTGGCGTGTTCCATGTGGTGATTCCCCACCTCAGTCCGAGGAGGCAGAGGAAGCTGTGTTCAGGCAGTTGTTTGATTCCCCCAGAGGCACTGGTTCTTTGATCTTCTACTAGGGTAGCTCCTCTGATCTTTTATTCTGTGAGGTGTTTGTATCTCTGTGTGATGGATGTTTCACTGACCCAAGTAAATGGAAGAAAATTTTCTCCAGCTTTTATGTGTATTGCTTTCCTTATTCTTTCTCTGTCTCTCTCTCTCTCTCTCACACACACCCTTTTCTTGGGTAAGAACATTTCAGAGACATTTGGCATCAAATCAACAGGATTGTGGCCTTTAATGGAATCTGAAGTACTGACAGGTGGTTTAGCTGCTGATAATACCTTTTTTTTTAACATTCAGGACTTCTTTTATTTCTGAAAGGTTATTTTTAAACTACTTTAAAAAACAGATAATCCATTTTTGTTTCTTTCTCTTTGACTCGACTCCCTTCACACAAGAAAGAAGCGACTCTCCTCCTCTTATTCTTTTGAAACAAGAGTATCTGATTTCACTGGATTTTGTACTTTGGCTCTTACTGTCACTTTCCTTTTTCCCTTGAAGAAGAGGAAACACTCTCAATTGTGTACACAGTAAATTAAATTATGAGGAAAACAGTCTGTGGAGTTAAACAAGGTGAACCGAGCTTTTGTGCCAGAATCTAAGCATTGCCATGATGTGGTCGATAGTCTCACTGTGACTCACAAGCATATTGGTCACTTTGATACACTTTTGATTTGACTAATCACCCTGAAGCCTGGCTGGCAGAAATAACTCCTCAAGTCAGCTAGTAATTTTGATCAAATCAATGAGGGATTACCGTTTTGTGCAGCCAACAAATATAGAATAATGAGTTTGTTAGACCAAAGAAGACATTGTAATATAATCAGATAACAGATTTAATTCTAATGTTAGAGCAGTCCCTTTACCTTGTTCTTTAGGGCTTATGTTCTCAGAACATATGATAGAAAAACTTCTTTTGTTGTTTGTTTCTTGCCACGGTGGTATGTGGGATCTTAGTTCCCCAACCAGGGGTTGATCTTTTACCGCTTACATTGGAAGTTCAAAGTCTTAACCACTGGATCACCAGGGAAGTCCTGTGGGAACTTTTTATTCTTTGAATAATCAATATATGAACATGTGAAAGATTCTCTGGTGCTGAGGTAAAGACATATACTTTAAATGTGTTTTAGTAATAATAATAAGCATATCTTTATAAGCCCTCAGGTCTAAATATGATCAGTTTTAAATATGATCAGATTTAAAGCTTCAAATTCTCACAGAAATAGCCTGGACATGAACAATTCATATGGCAAAGCCAGAAGTCAGTGGTACTGATTCTTTGATTAGCTTTTAGAGAAAACCCATATTAGCAAGACTGGGTCTACCTGAAGCCCAGATATTTACATTTATTTGGTTCTCATTTGATCATCATCTTTTCCCTCACACTTAAGGAATCTTTCTCCAGAATATGATGTTTATTACCAAATTTCTAATTGGCAGTGTTTGTATGCTATATTTATGGGCATAAATTTCAAATATTTTAGAAGCAGAGCATGTCTCTAAACATGTTTACTTAATGGAAAAAAATCTGTCTTTAATTTTACTTAAGTTGTCTCCTGGATGCTTTACCTGTTGGGTTCTTTTTCTATGAAAGCAGGAAATATAATTTACTTGAAACTTAAGGCAGATTTGCTGTGTAATTGATGTTTGTAAAACTCCTCCAGGGTAGCGATTCTGAAGAAGGCTCCATGATGTGGTCGATAGTCTCACTGTGACTCACAAGCATATTGGTCACTTTGATACACTTTTGATTTGACTAATCACCCTGAAGCCTGGCTGGCAGAAATAACTCCTCAAGTCAGCTAGTAATTTTGATCAAATCAATGAGGGATTACCGTTTTGTGCAGCCAACAAATATAGAATAATGAGTTTGTTAGACCAAAGAAGACATTGTAATATAATCAGATAACAGATTTAATTCTAATGTTAGAGCAGTCCCTTTACCTTGTTCTTTAGGGCTTATGTTCTCAGAACATATGATAGAAAAACTTCTTTTGTTGTTTGTTTCTTGCCACGGTGGTATGTGGGATCTTAGTTCCCCAACCAGGGGTTGATCTTTTACCGCTTACATTGGAAGTTCAAAGTCTTAACCACTGGATCACCAGGGAAGTCCTGTGGGAACTTTTTATTCTTTGAATAATCAATATATGAACATGTGAAAGATTCTCTGGTGCTGAGGTAAAGACATATACTTTAAATGTGTTTTAGTAATAATAATAAGCATATCTTTATAAGCCCTCAGGTCTAAATATGATCAGTTTTAAATATGATCAGATTTAAAGCTTCAAATTCTCACAGAAATAGCCTGGACATGAACAATTCATATGGCAAAGCCAGAAGTCAGTGGTACTGATTCTTTGATTAGCTTTTTAGAGAAAAACCCATATTAGCAAGACTGGGTCTACCTGAAGCCCAGATATTTACATTTATTTGGTTCTCATTTGATCATCATCTTTTCCCTCACACTTAAGGAATCTTTCTCCAGAATATGATGTTTATTACCAAATTTCTAATTGGCAGTGTTTGTATGCTATATTTATGGGCATAAATTTCAAATATTTTAGAAGCAGAGCATGTCTCTAAACATGTTTACTTAATGGAAAAAAATCTGTCTTTAATTTTACTTAAGTTGTCTCCTGGATGCTTTACCTGTTGGGTTCTTTTTCTATGAAAGCAGGAAATATAATTTACTTGAAACTTAAGGCAGATTTGCTGTGTAATTGATGTTTGTAAAACTCCTCCAGGGTAGCGATTCTGAAGAAGGCTCCAGTGTTGGGTGGTAACTTCAGCCACTGAATATATCCTCTACTAAAAAAAAAAATAAAATTAGAAAGAGAAAGAAAGGACAGAAATCTAAAAGGTTTAGATACTTTTTGAGTTTATTCTTGGGGAACCGTACATGTGTAGATATGTATGCCTACAGGTTCATTGCTGGGTCCCGGTTTCTACCTGCCTCTCCTGGGGTTAGGATCACCCTGTGCTAAAAGTAACTCTTGCAATTGAAGATACGCATTATCAAGTATGAACTTCCCTGGTGGTGAAGAATCCACCTGCAATGTCGAAGACATGGGTTCAGTCCTTGGGTTGGGAAGATCCTCTGGAGAAGGGAATGGCTACCCACTCCCGTATTCTTGCCTGGAGAATTCCATGGCTCATCCATAGGTTGCAAAGAGTTGGACACGACTGAATGACTTTCAGTTCACTTCATTATCATTTATACAGCCTGATCCCAATGCCTGCTAGTTTGTTGGCTACTCAACTATTTCTCCAACTTAATGAGGAGAAGTATGTTGATTTCTAGCAAATGGTATGGGGTGTTCAAGAGGAATTTTGAGTATTTGCGTGTCTCGCTTTATATACTGACAGTAGAACTTAATCTACAGATAAGTTTTGTTTCAGTGGTATAGAAGCAGGTGATCAACTTTTTATAATCCTGCAGGTTATAGCATGGGAGTGAATTATGCATATATGTTAATAGTATATAAACAGTTGCCATTATAAAGGTAAATACAGTAGTATTTCTTTAAAGAAATAAAAGGCACTGGCCCATTTCTTCTTTTGCTTCCATACCTTCTTCTCAGTTAATTAGCTCTAAAGTGCAGGATGCTTCTCAGGGAAAAGTAGGAACCCTTGGCTTCTCATCTTGCTCCTAGTTTTCTACTGGAAGCACCAACTCTAGGGAGAAATAATGCCAAATGCAAAATTTATCTGAAGGAAAACTCAATTTAAAACAGTATGTTTGATTTCTCTTTTCTTGCTTTTGCTTTCTCTTTCTTTCCCCTTTGTACACAAGGCATGGATGCCTGCATGTTAATTGAGTGGAGAAGAGTTTTACTTAAAGAAGTATAGATAGCCTGAAACCATTCAAGTTTGTGCCTGTCACTCTAGAGGCAAGTGGAGATAAATTGAAGCCGAATATAGGAGAGTTGTGATCTAAAAGGTTTAGATACTTTTGAGTTTATTCTTGGGGAACCGTACATGTGTAGATATGTATGCCTACAGGTTCATTGCTGGGTCCCGGTTTCTACCTGCCTCTCCTGGGGTTAGGATCACCCTGTGCTAAAAGTAACTCTTGCAATTGAAGATACGCATTATCAAGTATGAACTTCCCTGGTGGTGAAGAATCCACCTGCAATGTCGAAGACATGGGTTCAGTCCTTGGGTTGGGAAGATCCTCTGGAGAAGGGAATGGCTACCCACTCCCGTATTCTTGCCTGGAGAATTCCATGGCTCATCCATAGGTTGCAAAGAGTTGGACACGACTGAATGACTTTCAGTTCACTTCATTATCATTTATACAGCCTGATCCCAATGCCTGCTAGTTTGTTGGCTACTCAACTATTTCTCCAACTTAATGAGGAGAAGTATGTTGATTTCTAGCAAATGGTATGGGGTGTTCAAGAGGAATTTTGAGTATTTGCGTGTCTCGCTTTATATACTGACAGTAGAACTTAATCTACAGATAAGTTTTGTTTCAGTGGTATAGAAGCAGGTGATCAACTTTTTATAATCCTGCAGGTTATAGCATGGGAGTGAATTATGCATATATGTTAATAGTATATAAACAGTTGCCATTATAAAGGTAAATACAGTAGTATTTCTTTAAAGAAATAAAAGGCACTGGCCCATTTCTTCTTTTGCTTCCATACCTTCTTCTCAGTTAATTAGCTCTAAAGTGCAGGATGCTTCTCAGGGAAAAGTAGGAACCCTTGGCTTCTCATCTTGCTCCTAGTTTTCTACTGGAAGCACCAACTCTAGGGAGAAATAATGCCAAATGCAAAATTTATCTGAAGGAAAACTCAATTTAAAACAGTATGTTTGATTTCTCTTTTCTTGCTTTTGCTTTCTCTTTCTTTCCCCTTTGTACACAAGGCATGGATGCCTGCATGTTAATTGAGTGGAGAAGAGTTTTACTTAAAGAAGTATAGATAGCCTGAAACCATTCAAGTTTGTGCCTGTCACTCTAGAGGCAAGTGGAGATAAATTGAAGCCGAATATAGGAGAGTTGTGATCTACCCAGTTACTTCTGGAGGCTTACAGATGAATTCATGCCTTCCTCCCCATGAGGACCGCCTCTCTGCAAGTCTGCTTAGGGGGCTGGCAGACATCCAGTCACTATAAACCACCCTTTTTGTGACAAAGGAACTGCTTAATTTAAGTTGCCATTTTTGCTTTTATTTCTTGGAAAGGGTTTCGCAGTAAGCTGAAATGCTGGACGCCCAAGCAGAAATTAGAGCCTTCATTACCCTTTGTTAACTGCAAATGTCACATGGCTTTTCTATTGTGGAGTCTCTGAAAAGACAGCAACTAATGATTAGCATTTATATTTGTGTGCAGAACTGGATGTGGGTATATGTGTGTGTGTGCGTGTACAGACATGTGTGCCTCTCAGTGCATGAGAAGGAGAGAGAAAATGTACCTGAGGTAAAGCAGTGCTTCATTCAGGGGGCAACCAGTCTCTTACCAGGTTTGGTTTCAGCATTCTGCAGAATGATGCTTTTGACAGAGTGAGGCTTCAGAACAGGGAGATCCACTGTCAATTAGTGGTTATGGTTGTTTAGTCGCTCAGTCATGTCTGACTCTTTGCGACCCCCTGGACTGTAGACCACCAAGCTCCTCTGTCCATGTAATTCCCTAGGCAAGAATACTAGAGAGGGTTGCCATTTCTTTCTCCAGGGGATCTTCCTGATCCAGGGACCGAAACAGGATTTTCTATATTGGCAAGAGGGTTCTTTGCCGCTGAGACACGGTGGAAGCTCTGGTGTCAATGAGTATCATACTTTAAAAAGAGGAGGTTTAACAAGCTCGTTTGTAGGTGCATAATGGATCTTTGGCTTTCAGGGCAAATGATAGTTTGAAAGGTTTTGTACAAGTTGAAAAAAATGCTATAAAAATGCCAAATAATTTTAAAAAGTGGTAGTGGATTCTGGTGACACTGCTTAAGTATGCCTGCTGCAGATTGAGGTGGTTGGTGATGGTGTTCTGAGTAAGAGGAATTTTCATAGTGAGCTATATTTACTTTGACTGATTTTGGTTTTTTTTTTTCTCAAAAAAGTATCGAAAACCTTCTTTAAGCTTCCCTAACATATCATTTTCATCCATATTTTTTTTTTCCATTGGAGTTAACAACTTACATGCTACAAACCAAGTTAGTTTCCTTTTGCGTGTTTTCTGTTTAATGCTTTTCAGATATGTTGTGGTCACTGTAACTGATTCGAGTAACATATTAAGTGAATGTACTCTTTTATTCCTACTCATATCCACCAGGCTATATATAATCATTGTGCAGGCTTTTCCCTTTCCCAGAGAGACAGAGACTTCAAGTCCACCATAACTGCTATATTTAAGCTGTGCTTGCCTTTTGTTTTGAATGTTCTTTTGCTGTTGTTAATTAAATATTTTTGCTAAGTAGTACATAATCTTGGTACCAAATTGTAAAAGTTAAGAAACATACACAAGTCTCCCTGCCTCCCTGTCCTCAGCCACCCAGTGCCCCTCTGCTGAGGCAGCCAGAGTCTTTGTGTGTCTTCAGAGATGGGCTCTGCAGTTACAAGTATGTAGAGCAACACACTGCTTACACACATGGTGACATAATACACCTGTTGTACTAATATCCCAGAGAAGGGCAATGCCAAAGAATGTTCAAACTACCACACCACTTCTCCCATTTCATATGCTAGTAAAGTACTGCTCAAAATCCTCCAAGCTAGACTTCAACAGTACATGGACCAAGAGTTTCCAGATGTACAAGCTGGATTTAGAAAAGGCAGAGGACCTAGAGATCCAACTGCCAACATCCATTGGATCATAGAAAGAGCAGGGAATTCCAGAAAGACATCTATTTCTGCTTCATTGACTACACTAAAGCTTTGACTGTGTGGATCACAACAAACTGTGGAAAATTCTGAAAGAGATGGGAATACTTAACCACCTTACCTGCCTCCTGTGAAACCTGTATGCAGGTCAAGAAGCAACAGTTAGAACCAGACAGACTGGTTACCAATTGGAAATGATTACATCAAGGCTGTATATTGTCACCATGCTTATTTAATTTATATGCAGAATACATCATGCAAAATACTAGTCTGGATGAAGCAAAAACTGGAATCAAAATTGCTGGGAGAGGGTTTCCTTGGTGGTCCAGTGGGTAAAGAGTCCGCCTTGCGGTGCAAGGGGTGCTGGTTCAATCCCTGGCCTGGGAAGATCCCACATGCTTCAGAGTAGCTGGACTGGTGTGTCCAATTAGGAGACAATGCTCTGGAGCACATGCGCCCAGAGCTGGTGCTCTGCTGCAGGAGAGGCCACTGCAATGGGAGGTCGACACGGGGCAAACAATGGAGACGGATGAAAATAAATAAAATACCCCCAAAAAAGGCCAAAATTAAAAAAAAAAAAAAAAGATTGGTGGTAGAAATATCAAGTATCTCAGGTATGCAGATGATATCACCCTTACGGCAGAAAGCAAAGAAGAGCTAAAGGGACTCTTTTATTTATTTATTTTTTTGGTTAGTTTGCTTGTGATTTTTTTTTTTTAATTTTTATTTTACTTTTTACTTTTACAGAGTTTTGTTGTTTACAGATATGTATGATCCCAGATTAGTCATATGTATATCTCCCCCATCCCACTTTACACCTCCCACCCACTGTTCTTTCCCCACTATGTCCATATGTCTACTGTCCATGTCTATTTTTCCATCGCTTCACTGCATGTGTTATCATTACCATCCTACTAGAGTCCATATATATGTGTTAGTATATTGTACTTGTCCTTCTCTTTCTGACTTACTTCACTTTTTATGATAGGTTCTGGATCCAGCCACCTCATTAGGACTGATTCTTCTGCATTTCTTTTTACAGTTGTGTAGTATTCCATTGTATATATGCACAAGAGCTTTTTTATCCATTCATTCGTCAGTGGACATCTAGATTGCTTCCGTGTTCTAGCTATTGTATAGAGAGCTGCAATGAACATTAGGGTACAGGTGCTTCTAAAGAGGCTCTTGATGAAGGTGAAAGAGGAGAGTGAAAAAGCCGGCCTAAAATTCAACATTCAAAAAATGAAGATTATGGCATCTGGTCCCATCACTATCACTTCATGGTAAATAGATGGACAAACAATGGAAACAAAGACAGACTTTATTTTGGGGGCTCCAAAATCACTGCAGATGGTGACTGAAACCATTAAATGAAAAGACGTTTCCTCCCTGAAAGAAAAGCTATAACAAACCTAGACAGCATATTAAAAAGTAGAGACATCACTTTGGCAACAAAAGTCCATATAGTGAAAGCTATAGCTTTCCCAGTAGTTTTGTATGGATGTGAGAGTTGGGCCATAAAGAAGGCTGAGTGCCAAAGAATTGATGCCTTTGAACCATGGTGTTGGAGAAGATTCTTGAGAGGCCCTTGGACTGCAAGGAAATCAAACCAGTCTTAAAGGAAATCAACCCTAAATATTCACTGGGAGGACTAATGTTGAAGCTCCAGTACTTTGGCCACCTGATGTAAAGAGACAATTCATTGGAAAAGACAATGATGTTGGGAAAAATAGAAGGCAAAATGAGAAGCAGGCAGCAGAGAATGAGATGGCATCATTGAGTCAATGGACATGAGTTTGAACAAACTCTGGGAGAGGGTGAAGGACAGGAAAGCCTGGTGCATTGCAGTCCGTGGGGTCGCAAAGAGCTGGACACGACTGAATGACTGCACTGAACTGTTCTGTGTATATTCTGGCAGCCTTTCCATATCAGTACATACAGAGCTGCAACCTTTTTTAAAAAGTTAAAACAATTTTTAATTGAACTATGTGTAAGTTATAGGCATACAACATAGTGATTCACAGTTTTAAAGGTTATGCTCCATTTGTAGTTCTTATAGAATATTGACTATATTCCCCATGTTGTACGATATATTCTTATAGCTTATTTTATATGTAATAGTTTGTACCTCTTAATCCTCTACCCCATATTGCCCTTCCCTGCTGTCTCCTCACTAGTTTGTTGTATTTTTTAGATTCCACATATAAATGATATATTTAATACAGTATTAGTTTTTCTCTGTCTGACTTATCCGACTTCACTGAGCATAAATATCCTCCAAGTCCATCCATATTGCTGCAAATGGCAGAATTTCATTTCTTTTCATGGCTAAGTAGTAGTTCATTGTGTATAGATGCCATATTTTCTTTGTCCATTCATCTGTTGATGGACACTTAAGTTGCTTCCATACTTAGGCCATTTTTTGATGTTGAGTTGTATGAGCTGTTTATATATTATGAATATTAACACCTTTCATATTGTTTGCAGATGTTTTCTCTCATTCAGCAGGTTGTCTTTTCATTTTGTTGCTGATTTTCTTTGCTCTCTGAAAACTGTTAAGCTTGACTAGGCCCTATTTGTTTCTTTTTGTTTTTATTTCCTTTATTTTAGGAGACAGATCCAAAATAATATTGCTATGATTTATGTCAAAGAGTGTTTTGCTATGTTTTCCTCTAGAAATTTTATGGTTTCTGGTCTTACATTTAGGTCTATAATCCATTTTTAGTTTATTTTTTGTATGTGGTGTTAGAGAATGTTCTAATTGCAACCTTTTATGTATAACTGTCCAGTTTTCCCAACACCACCTACTGAAGAGACTATCCTTTCTCCGCTGTATGTTCTTCCCTCCTTTGCCACAGATTAATTGACCATAGTGCCTGGATTTATTTCTGGATTTTCCATCCTGTTCCATTGTTCAGTGTGCCAGTTTTTATGCCGTTACACATACTGTTTTGATTACTATAGTTTTGTAGCTTAGTCTGAAGTCAAGGGGTGTGATTTCTCCAGCTTTATTCTTCTTTCTAAAGATTGTTTTGGCTATTCAGGGCCTTGTGTTTCCACAACAATTTTAAGCTTATTTGTTCTAGTTATATGAAAAATGCCATTGTATTTTGATAGAGATTGAGTTGAATCTGTAGATTGTCTTTAATACTGTGGTCACTGAAACTATAGCTTATTTTATATGTAATAGTTTGTACCTCTTAATCCTCTACCCCATATTGCCCTTCCCTGCTGTCTCCTCACTAGTTTGTTGTATTTTTTAGATTCCACATATAAATGATATATTTAATACAGTATTAGTTTTTCTCTGTCTGACTTATCCGACTTCACTGAGCATAAATATCCTCCAAGTCCATCCATATTGCTGCAAATGGCAGAATTTCATTTCTTTTCATGGCTAAGTAGTAGTTCATTGTGTATAGATGCCATATTTTCTTTGTCCATTCATCTGTTGATGGACACTTAAGTTGCTTCCATACTTAGGCCATTTTTTGATGTTGAGTTGTATGAGCTGTTTATATATTATGAATATTAACACCTTTCATATTGTTTGCAGATGTTTTCTCTCATTCAGCAGGTTGTCTTTTCATTTTGTTGCTGATTTTCTTTGCTCTCTGAAAACTGTTAAGCTTGACTAGGCCCTATTTGTTTCTTTTTGTTTTTATTTCCTTTATTTTAGGAGACAGATCCAAAATAATATTGCTATGATTTATGTCAAAGAGTGTTTTGCTATGTTTTCCTCTAGAAATTTTATGGTTTCTGGTCTTACATTTAGGTCTATAATCCATTTTAGTTTATTTTTTGTATGTGGTGTTAGAGAATGTTCTAATTGCAACCTTTTATGTATAACTGTCCAGTTTTCCCAACACCACCTACTGAAGAGACTATCCTTTCTCCGCTGTATGTTCTTCCCTCCTTTGCCACAGATTAATTGACCATAGTGCCTGGATTTATTTCTGGATTTTCCATCCTGTTCCATTGTTCAGTGTGCCAGTTTTTATGCCGTTACACATACTGTTTTGATTACTATAGTTTTGTAGCTTAGTCTGAAGTCAAGGGGTGTGATTTCTCCAGCTTTATTCTTCTTTCTAAAGATTGTTTTGGCTATTCAGGGCCTTGTGTTTCCACAACAATTTTAAGCTTATTTGTTCTAGTTATATGAAAAATGCCATTGTATTTTGATAGAGATTGAGTTGAATCTGTAGATTGTCTTTAATACTGTGGTCACTGAAACTATATTAATTCTCCCAATCCAAGAACATCTTTCCATTTGTTAGTTTTGTCTTCAGTTTCTTTCTTCAGTATGTTATAGTTTTTTGAGTACAGGTCTTATACCTCCTTAGGTAGGTTTATTCTTAGGTATTTTACTCTTTTTGATGCAGTGGTAAATGGGATTGTTCTCTTAATTTTTCTTTTGATATTTCATTGCTACTGTATGTAAATGCAACAGATATCTCTATATTAATGTTATATTCTGCAACTTTACCAAATTGATGAACTCTAATAGTTTTCTGGTGGCATCTTTAGAATTTTCTGTGTGTAACATCATGTCATATGCAAACAATGACACTTTTGTTTCTTCCTTTCCCATTCGAATTCCTTTTTATTTCTTGTCTGATTGCTGTGGCTAAGATTGCCAAAACTGTGTTAACTAAAAGTGGTAAGATTGGGCAGTCTTGTTCCTGATTGAGAAACAAATACTTTCAGCTTTTTACTACTGAGTATGGTGTCACCTGTGGGTTTGTCATATATGAGCTGTCTTTTGTTGAGGAATGTTCCCTCTCTGCCCCCTTTCTGGAAAGTTTTTTTTTCAATAAATGGATTTTACATTTTGTTAAAAGTTTTTTCTGAATATATTGAGATGATCATATGGTTTAAAATTTTTTTTTTTTATTTTTTAAATTATTTATTTATTTGGCTGCTCTGGGTCTTAGCTGTGACACGTGAGATCTAGTTCCCTGACCAGGGATCAAACCCAGGCCCACTTGCATTAGAAACACAGAGTCTTAACCACTGGACCACCAGGGAAGAAGTCTCAGTCATATGGTTTTTGTTGAGATGATCATATGGTTTTTATTCTTCAGTTTGTTAATGTGGTGTGTCCCATTGATATGCAGATATTGAAAAGATCCTTGCCTTCTTGGGATAAATCCCACTTGATCATGGTGCATGATCCTTTTCATTTATTAGATTCTGTTTGCTAAAATTTTGCTGAGGATTTTTGCACCTGTGTTCATCAGTGATATCAACCTGTAATTTGTGTGCGCATGTGTGTGTGTGTGTGTGTGTGGTACTTTTGTCTGATTTGGTATCAGAATGATATGAATTTGAAAGCGTTCCTCTGCAATTTTTTGGAAGAGTTTCAAAAGAATAGGTGTTAACTCATTCTCTAAATGTTTGGTAGAACTCACCTGTGAAGCCATCTGGTCCTGGATTTCTGTTTGTTGGGAGTTGTAACTTACTCAGATTCATTACTGGAAATTAGTCTGTTCATATTTTCCTTTCTTCCTCATTCAGTCTCAGGAGATGGTGTCTTTCTAAGAATTTGTCCATATCTTCTGGGTTATTCATTTCATTGGTTTATAGTTGTTTGTAGTATTGTCTTATGATCCTTTCTGTGGTGTTGGTTGTAACTTCATGTTTTTCATTTCTGATTTTATTCACTTGGGTCCTCTCCCCTTTTTTTTTCCCTTCATGAGTCTGGATAAAGGGTTTTTAATTTTGTTTATTTTCTTGTCTGATTGCTGTGGCTAAGATAAACTGTTCAAAGTGTGAGGCAGTCTTGTTCCTGATTGAGAAACAAATACTTTCAGCTTTTACTACTGAGTATGGTGTCACCTGTGGGTTTGTCATATATGAGCTGTCTTTTGTTGAGGAATGTTCCTCTCTGCCCCTTTCTGGAAAGTTTTTTCAATAAATGGATTTTACATTTTGTTAAAAGTTTTTTCTGAATATATTGAGATGATCATATGGTTTAAAAATTTTTTTTTTTATTTTTTAAATTATTTATTTATTTGGCTGCTCTGGGTCTTAGCTGTGACACGTGAGATCTAGTTCCCTGACCAGGGATCAAACCCAGGCCCACTTGCATTAGAAACACAGAGTCTTAACCACTGGACCACCAGGGAAGAAGTCTCAGTCATATGGTTTTTGTTGAGATGATCATATGGTTTTTATTCTTCAGTTTGTTAATGTGGTGTGTCCCATTGATATGCAGATATTGAAAAGATCCTTGCCTTCTTGGGATAAATCCCACTTGATCATGGTTATGATCCTCTTAATGTATTGTTGGATTCAGTTTGCTAATATTTTGCTGAGGATTTTTGCACCTGTGTTCATCAGTGATATTAATCTGTAATTTGTGTGTGCGCATGTGTGTGTGTGTGTGTGTGTGGTACTTTTGTCTGATTTGGTATCAGAATGATATGAATTTGAAAGCGTTCCTCTGCAATTTTTTGGAAGAGTTTCAAAAGAATAGGTGTTAACTCATTCTCTAAATGTTTGGTAGAACTCACCTGTGAAGCCATCTGGTCCTGGATTTCTGTTTGTTGGGAGTTGTAACTTACTCAGATTCATTACTGGAAATTAGTCTGTTCATATTTTCCTTTCTTCCTCATTCAGTCTCAGGAGATGGTGTCTTTCTAAGAATTTGTCCATATCTTCTGGGTTATTCATTTCATTGGTTTATAGTTGTTTGTAGTATTGTCTTATGATCCTTTCTGTGGTGTTGGTTGTAACTTCATGTTTTTCATTTCTGATTTTATTCACTTGGGTCCTCTCCCCTTTTTTTTTCCCTTCATGAGTCTGGATAAAGGTTTATTAATTTTGTTTATTTTTTCAAAGAACTAGCTTTAAGTTTCATTGGTCTTTTATTTTTGAGGTCTATTTCATTTATTTCTGCTCTGATCTTTATGTTTTCTTTCCCTCTCCTAAATTTGGAATTTGTTCTTTTTTATCAAGTCCTGTTAGGTGTAAGGTTAGGTTGTTTATTTGAGATTTTTCTTGTTTTCATGAGGTAAGCTTGTATCACTGTAAACTTCCCTCTTAGAACTACTTTTGCTGAATCCCAAAGGCTTTGGAGAGAGTGTAGTGTTTTCATTGTAATGAAATGAAATGCCTCTAGACATTTTTTTATTTCTTCTTTGATATTTTCATTGATCTGTTTGTTGTTTAGTAGCATGTTGTTTAGCCGACACATGTTTGTGGTTTTTGCACTTTTTTTGTAGTTGATTTCTTGTCTCATAGCCTTGTGGTAAGAAGAGATGCTTGATATGACTTCAGTTTTCTTAAATTCATGGAGACTGTTTTGTTCCTAATATATGATGCCTCCTGGAGAGTTTTTCATATGCACTTGAAAAGAATGTGTATTCTTCTGCTTTGGGGTGGAATACTCTTTATCAATTAATGTGCCATGTAAGACCAGAGTTTCCTTACTGATTTTCTGTCTGAATGATTTGTCTATTGTTGTAATGGGGTGTTAAAGTCTTATGCTATTACTGTGTTACCGTTTCAAGTTCTCCTTTTATGTCTAATATTTGCCTTGTATATTGAGGTTGGTTGTATGTATATTTATAGTTCTAATATCTTCTTCTTGGATTGACTCCTAAACATTATGTAGTGTTTTTCTTTGTCTCTTATTACAATCTTTTTCTTTTTTTAATTTTGGAAATTAGTCTGTTCATATTTTCCTTTCTTCCTCATTCAGTCTCAGGAGATGGTGTCTTTCTAAGAATTTGTCCATATCTTCTGGGTTATTCATTTCATTGGTTTATAGTTGTTTGTAGTATTGTCTTATGATCCTTTCTGTGGTGTTGGTTGTAACTTCATGTTTTTCATTTCTGATTTTATTCACTTGGGTCCTCTCCCCTTTTTTTTTCCCTTCATGAGTCTGGATAAAGGTTTATTAATTTTGTTTATTTTTTCAAAGAACTAGCTTTAAGTTTCATTGGTCTTTTATTTTTGAGGTCTATTTCATTTATTTCTGCTCTGATCTTTATGTTTTCTTTCCCTCTCCTAAATTTGGAATTTGTTCTTTTTTATCAAGTCCTGTTAGGTGTAAGGTTAGGTTGTTTATTTGAGATTTTTCTTGTTTTCATGAGGTAAGCTTGTATCACTGTAAACTTCCCTCTTAGAACTACTTTTGCTGAATCCCAAAGGCTTTGGAGAGAGTGTAGTGTTTTCATTGTAATGAAATGAAATGCCTCTAGACATTTTTTTATTTCTTCTTTGATATTTTCATTGATCTGTTTGTTGTTTAGTAGCATGTTGTTTAGCCGACACATGTTTGTGGTTTTTGCACTTTTTTTGTAGTTGATTTCTTGTCTCATAGCCTTGTGGTAAGAAGAGATGCTTGATATGACTTCAGTTTTCTTAAATTCATGGAGACTGTTTTGTTCCTAATATATGATGCCTCCTGGAGAGTTTTTCATATGCACTTGAAAAGAATGTGTATTCTTCTGCTTTGGGGTGGAATACTCTTTATCAATTAATGTGCCATGTAAGACCAGAGTTTCCTTACTGATTTTCTGTCTGAATGATTTGTCTATTGTTGTAATGGGGTGTTAAAGTCTTATGCTATTACTGTGTTACCGTTTCAAGTTCTCCTTTTATGTCTAATATTTGCCTTGTATATTGAGGTTGGTTGTATGTATATTTATAGTTCTAATATCTTCTTCTTGGATTGACTCCTAAACATTATGTAGTGTTTTTCTTTGTCTCTTATTACAATCTTTATTTTAAAGTCTATTTTGTCTGATATATGTATTGCTATTCTGGCTTTCTTCTGACTTCCATTTGTAGGGAATATTTTCTTCTATCCTCTCATTTTTAGTCTGTGTTTTTAGATCTGAAGTGAGTCTCTTGTATGCAGCATATAGATCTTGTTTTGTTTTACCCATTCAACCACTCTCTCTCTTTTGATGGGAGCATTTAGTTCATTTACATTTATGACCGTTATTGATGATTTGTGCTCTTACAATTTTAATTGTTTTGGTATTGTTTTGTATATCTTCTTTTATTGTTCTCTTCTCTTGTGATTTGATGGCTGTCTTTAGTGTTATGTTGGATTCCTTTTTCTTTTTTGTGTATATATTACAGATTTTTGGTTTGTTGTTGCCATGTGGTTTTTATGTAGAAATCTCTATATATACATGATTATTTTACATTTAAATTAAAATTGTAATTTCAAGTGCATTTTAAAAACCTGCATTTGTATTCCATTCCCCTTGTGATTACTATCTTTGACACCATGTTTTACATCTAATTGTTTTGAGTATTTCTTAGATGCTTATTGTATATCTAGATTATTATGCTATTTTGTCCCTTTACCTTTCCATTAACTTTGTAAGTGGATGATGTCCTGCGTTTACCGTATGTTTGCCTTTACTGATGAGCCTTTTCATTTCATACTTTTCCTGTTTCTAGTTGTAGCCTTTCCTTTTTTGCTTAGAGAAGTTTCTTTAACATTTGTTGTAAAGCTGTGTTGGTCGTGTGCAACTGTTAGCTTGTCTGTAAAGCTTTTGATTTCTCAATCAGATCTGAATGAGAGCCTTACTGTGTAGAGTATTCTTGGTTGTAGGCTTTTTCCTTTAAATAGGTCATGCCATCCCTTCTGGCCTGCAGGGTATCTCCTGAAAGCTCTAGCCATATGGGAGTTCCTTTACATGTTGCTTTTTCCTTTGCTGCTTTTACTAGTCTCTGTTGATCTTTTTCTTATGTTGATTACTATGCATCTTGATGTGTTCCTCTTTGGGTTAATCCTATTTGGGACTCTCTCTGCTTAGACTTAGGTGACTACTTCCTTTTCTTTCTAGTGTTATGGAAATTTTGAGCTGTTATGTGTTCACATTTGTTCTCAACTCCTTTCTCTCTCTGTCTCTTCTGCTGCTGCTGTTGCTACTTAGTCACTTTAGTCATGTCCAACTCTCTGTGACCCCATGAACTGCTGCTCACCAGGATCCTCCGTCCTTGAAATTCTCTAGGCAAGAATACTGGATTGGGTTGCCATGCCCTCCTCTAGGGGGGAATCTTCCCAACCCAAGATGGATCCCAGGTCTCCTGTATTGCAGGCAGATTCCTCAACACTGAGCCATCAGGAGAGCCCTATGTATATCTCTATGTATCTAAATATATATAGTTGAGACCCCGTGGACTGTGGCTTGCCAGGCTTCTCCATTCATGGAATTTTCAAGGCAAGAATATTGGAGTGGGCTGTCATTTCCTTCTTCACTTCTCTTTCTAGGACCCCTATATGTGAATATTATTGCACTTGATTTTGCTCCAGAGGTCTCTAATACTGTCCTCATTTCTTTTCATTCTTTTCTTTCTTTCAGCAGCAGTGATTTCCACTACTCTGCCTTCCAACTCACTCATCCATTCCTCTGTATCATTTATTCTGCTGTTGAATCCTTCTAGTATAGTTTTCATTTCAGTTATTATGTTTTTTATCTCTGTTTGGTTTTTCTTTATATTTTCTAACTCTATTAACAACTTCTAACTTCTCTTTCTGTGCATCCAGTTCTTCTTCTGATTCCTTTGATGATCTTTATGACCATTACTCTGAACTCCTTCTGGGGAAGATTGCCCATTTTGGCTTTACTTAGTTCTCCTTCTGGGGTTTTGTCTTGCTTCTTCATCTTGAACATATTTCTCTGCCACCTTATTTTGTCTAAGTTACTATTTGTATTTTTATGTATGTGGTAGTTTCATTTTTCAGCCTTGGAGAAGTGGCCCTTTGTAGGAGACGTTCTATGCGTTCTATGTGTCCCAGCAGTGCATACCCCAAGCTATATGCTCTAGGGGTTCCCCCTCATGAGAATTGCATGGGTCCTTCTCTTTTAGGAGGTTGACCATGTGGCCAGTCTGCTAGGCTTGCTTGACTCCTGGCCCAATTGGTTGCCTGGCCCTACCTTTTGTGGAGCCTGTTCACTATAGTTGGTGGGACATGGCTAAGAGGCACTTTTCTAACCCCAGGGGTTCCCAGGGGTCGTGCTGCTTCCACTGGGGTGCAGACTCAGGATTTAGAAGACTTTGGGTCTGTTTCCTACTCACAGCCAGGGTAAGCCAGGTCCTGGGGTTAGTGCTGGACTACTGGTAGGCAGAGCCGATCCTAGAGTCTGACTGCAGTGCCCCAGAATACTAGAGCTGGTGACAGGTGTCTCAAAGCCTTTGTTGGCCTGCTGGTGGGCAGAACGAAGACTCAGATGGTCCCAGAATGTGTCTGGCCTGCAGTGGGCTGACTGGGTCTGCAGGCTGCAGGTTTGTGTCTGGTATCTGCCCCTTGGAGTGTGGAATTGAGTCTTGGCCCTCTGGTGGACAGGACTGTTTCTAGAGGTATATCTTGAGGTGGTTGTGGGATCTGGAAGTCTTTAGGCAGCCTGTCTGCTGATGGGTGGGGCTGTGTGCCCAGTTAGTCATTTGGCCTGAAGTCTCCCTCCCAGCACTTGTGCCCATAGGCTGTTGAGTGGTGTCAGATTTTGGCACTAATAAGATAGAGGAAGGCCGTCACAATGGTGCTCCTCAACACCAGTGTTCGTGTGGTAGAAGAAGCTTCCAAGATGACTGTCGCCAGTATCTATGCACCAGGGTGAGATACAATCGTTCTTTGCCACTCTTGGGGGACCGTCCTACACTAGCAGATAGGTCTGGCTCTGTCTCTTATCAAATTACTGCTTTTACTCTGGGTCCCAGTGCATGTGAGATGTGTGTACTCTGTTTCCAAGTGTAGTATCTATTTCTGTGAGTCCCCTGGGACTCCTGGAATTGAGCCCTGCTGGCCTTCAAAGCCAGATGCTCTGGTGCTCATATTCCGGGTGCAGGACACTGGGCAGTGGAGCCCAGCATGGAGCTCATGACTGGTACAATCTCTGTGATACTTTTATTCTCCAAGTTTGTGTGTTGCCCGCCCAGAAGTATTATTGATTATATCATGAGGCTGTCTCTTCTACCAATCTTGTTGTAGTTCCCTCTTTATTGTCTTTAATTGTAAAAGCTCCTTTCTGGTAGGTTTTGGTCATTTTCACCAAAGGTTGTTCTTCAAAGAGTTCTGATTTTGTCCTGCTTGTGAGAGGAGGTGAGTGCAGGGTCTTTTGACTCCTCCATCTTGACCCATTTGCATCCTTTTTAAAACTGTGATATAGTATTTCATAATATGGGCTTCCCTGGTAGCTCAGCTGGTAAGAAATCTGCCTGTAGTGCAGGGGATCCTGTTCAATTCCTGGGTCAGGAAGATCCCCTGGAAAAGGGATAGGCTACCCATTCTAGTATTCTTGGGCCTCCTTGGTGGTTCAGATGGTAAAGAATCCATCTGCAATGCGAGAGACCTGGATTCAATCCTTGGGTTGGGAAGATCCTCTGGAGAAGGCCAAGGCTACCCACTCCAGTATTCAGCCTGGAGAATTCCATGGCTCATCCGTGAGTCACAAAGAGTCAGACATGACTGAGTGACTTTGACTTATTTTATAATACAGACGTGGCATGGCTATATAATGGTTATATAGTCAGACTGTTGCTGATGGATATTTGGGATATTTCCAGTTATTTACTTTCTAAGCAGTGCTGCAAAGAGTGCCTCTGTAGACAGAGAGGTGCTAGTGGTTAGACCCGAGGTTACTGTGTGACCTAGGTTAGACCAGCACCTTTAATTCTCCTTGCCTATTTCTGTATCTGTAAAAGAGGGGAGGATTGCTGAGAAGAGTTAATGAGTTAATGGTGTACTGTCTTCAGAATAGTGCCTGGAATAGTAAGTGTTGACCCTTTGCTGTTAGTCAATGTTCTTATATATGTAGTCAGTAAATATACTTCAGAAAATTTTAAAAGCTACCTTTAAGATCCATTCATGGTAAAACTTTGAAGAGTCCCCAAACAGAGGCTAAGAGCCAACTGAGATTCTCAAGCTATCACTGAAGAAACAGTCTTGGGAGTTCTGTGACTTCAGTGATACAAAAAGGTCTGTTTCAGCAGTTTGGGGGTTGTTCCAACCTGTGAGTAAAACTGTGATATTGTGTAATAATCAGGGCAGGGCTCCATATGTGACAGATTTCATGGCTGGTTAGATACGTACACTCCCAACTCAAAACACCGCAAGGTGTGGCATCAGAGTTACAGAGTTATTAGCATTTATTCTAATATTAGAATGAATAGAAGTGATTTTGCTGATCCAGTTGAGTTTTGAAGACTGTTGCCAAATTGCTCTTTGCAGGTAGAACAGCAGCATATGTTCTCACCTGAGGTGTATGAGATGGACCCATTTTTGCTTCTCCTAAGTAATATATAAATGTTACTTGAAATATGTAAATATGGACATTGTAGTGTATGACTGAGGTTCGTGTAGTTGTTACTAAGCAAGGAGAATCTTCAAGTTAAGTTTTTTTGCCTCTGAAATTTTTCAGTGATTCTAGATCTTGCTTTTTATTTTTTTTCAGTATGATATGATAAATGGATTGTAGCAATAGTATATATGTTAGTGGCTGACTACTTTAAACCATAGGTTTTTATTATGAATTTCTAGAATCTTTAGCCTACTTTTGGATGGAAAAATCCAGTCCTTCAAATTTTGGTTCAGCAGTGATACCATTTGTTAAATTATTATATTTGCGTGTGAGGAAGCCTTTCGTTATTTTTATGTTCAAAAAGGAAAGAAACATGGAATAGAATCTTGTGGTCTTAGGTTACCGTATAAGTGCTGTGCTTAGACACTCAGTCGTGTCTGACTCTTTGCGACCCCATAGACTGTGGACTGCCAGGCCCCTCCAGTCTCCTCCATGGGATTTTTCAGGCGAAAATACTGGAGTGGGTTGCCATTTCCTCCTCCAGGGTATACGTGCTCTAAGTCTAATATTATTCCACCTGCCTTCAGTCAAGACACCTCATAAGGTATTTTAAGTACTAGTGATTTACTCTACTTCTTTCACGTTTACGTGCACAGAAGGCACCCAGACTCTTCAGGGCTCATTTCATGGAATGGTGAAGAAAGGTGCTTTGTCCTAATTGGCATAGGACCATGTTCTTCAAGCCTGTTGTTAATATTAGAGTGAGTGCTCGCTTCGGCAGCACATATACTAAAATTGGAACGATACAGAGAAGATTAGCATGGCCCCTGCGCAAGGATGACACGCAAATGAGCCTCCATATTTTGGATCCTTCAGGGTGCTGTGTGATGGTCGGGAAGGAGAAGGGGATATACATGTGACTAATCTGAGAACATGCATGTCTGTGAACAACAAAACTCTGTAAAAGTTAAAAGTAAAATAAAGGTTTAAAAAAAAAAAAATATTAGAGTGAATGCTGATCACTCTGTACCTCTGACGCCACGCCTTGCAGTGTTTTGAGTTGAAGTGTAAGTATCTAACCAGCCATGAAATTTGGAAGGCACTGAGGCCTTCCCTGATTGTTACTCAAGATCACAGGTACTTACAGGTGAAAATAGCTCCCAAGCTTCTGAAATGGAAACTTTTTGTATCTTCAAAGTCATGGAAGTTTCATAGCTGTCTCTTCAGTAATACCTTTAGAAGTTGAATTGGCTATTAGTCTCTGTTTTGGGACTCTTTATGAATGCATCTTTCAGGTGGATTTTAAACATTTTTGAAAAGGGGAAATTCATGGAACCTTTTTAGAATTGGCTGAAAGCTATAGCTACCTCTGTCCAGGAATGCCCACAATTTGTGAGATTCGAGAATATATATGGAATTCTATTAGTAGTATATTCATTGCACTTAGTACATCTTAAACCATGCATGGATGAAGGACACTTTCGAAAAGGAGGTATTTTTCATGTTGTAATTCCAAAAGATAATCATCACATCATTTTAATTACATGGCAAGTTGCATATTTGAAAATTTTCACATAAAGGCATTTGAAAGACTGCTGGTAGGGAACTAATTCTGATTGATAGAACTGCAAAGACAGGGACTGAATGAAACCACCTACTTGCCAAAGGTACCTCCTTTTCCAGAGTAAGTGAATGAGACATGTTGATCAAAAACTCACTTATTTTTTTTTCCAGGAGAATTTCTTGAGAAGGACTTCATTAATATGAGAGAGTTCTCCTTAAGAGATTCAGAGCATCTACCTCACATCTCTGCTTTAAAATACTTCCCTATAGAATTTGTCAGATAAATTTATCTCTGCATTTACCTTAGCTAAATTTTACAGTTTTATACTAGATACTGTAACTTGAGTTGTCCCTTAATAGCCTTCAACATAATAGTTATGTGACTGGATGATGCACACTGCCAAGATTATAATGATTGATTGGGTTGTTGGGGAGACTTTGCCCAAGAATGGTCTGGTTTTCACATTTTGACAAATCATTCCATGTGTGGAAGAGACTTTGCTGTTCAGTCATCAATGAGCTGCTGTTTCAACATTTGCTATAATTTTCAAAAGCTATAACTTTTACTTTCCAAATCTTTGCCACTAGGGATTTAGTTTCTTAAGCATCCTTAAAAATTAAGTCCCATAACAAATTTTAGGTATGTTTTGGATATTAGCTTCAATTTTTCTTCTTCATTTATTCTGCTTATCAGTCATTTGCATGGCACTTGGGTGTGACCTAGTTGGCTGGCAGCTTGTTCTAGTGAAATTAAGATATAAAACATGGTGGAATTATTTACTGGAATTAACAGCTTTCTGCAATCTGGTTACTATTTTGAGGCATTTATCAAAGCCTGAAACCATTCAGAATGTATGCGTTGCAAGAATTTTCTCTGGGGCTCACCCTATGTGTTAGCTGATCACCTACAGCTAACTTGGGGGAACCAAACAAGGTGTGCTTGACTGAAATGGTGGATAATGAACAATGAATGAACCAGCAAGCTGAGGAAGTCTTAGGACAAGGTCCAGGGGAATTAGGGGCTATTAGATACTGGCTTTTTTTTCCGCAGCCCAGCATTGCCATGTGATAGAGGGCAGGCGAGCAGAGAGAGAAGGACTTAGGCTGTATGTAGAGGTCAGAGATCAGAGCCCCCAGAGTTTTTAGCCCAGGAGAATTTCCCTTGCCAAAGGTACCTCCTTTTCCAGAGTAAGTGAATGAGACATGTTGATCAAAAACTCACTTATTTTTTCCAGGAGAATTTCTTGAGAAGGACTTCATTAATATGAGAGAGTTCTCCTTAAGAGATTCAGAGCATCTACCTCACATCTCTGCTTTAAAATACTTCCCTATAGAATTTGTCAGATAAATTTATCTCTGCATTTACCTTAGCTAAATTTTACAGTTTTATACTAGATACTGTAACTTGAGTTGTCCCTTAATAGCCTTCAACATAATAGTTATGTGACTGGATGATGCACACTGCCAAGATTATAATGATTGATTGGGTTGTTGGGGAGACTTTGCCCAAGAATGGTCTGGTTTTCACATTTTGACAAATCATTCCATGTGTGGAAGAGACTTTGCTGTTCAGTCATCAATGAGCTGCTGTTTCAACATTTGCTATAATTTTCAAAAGCTATAACTTTTACTTTCCAAATCTTTGCCACTAGGGATTTAGTTTCTTAAGCATCCTTAAAAATTAAGTCCCATAACAAATTTTAGGTATGTTTTGGATATTAGCTTCAATTTTTCTTCTTCATTTATTCTGCTTATCAGTCATTTGCATGGCACTTGGGTGTGACCTAGTTGGCTGGCAGCTTGTTCTAGTGAAATTAAGATATAAAACATGGTGGAATTATTTACTGGAATTAACAGCTTTCTGCAATCTGGTTACTATTTTGAGGCATTTATCAAAGCCTGAAACCATTCAGAATGTATGCGTTGCAAGAATTTTCTCTGGGGCTCACCCTATGTGTTAGCTGATCACCTACAGCTAACTTGGGGGAACCAAACAAGGTGTGCTTGACTGAAATGGTGGATAATGAACAATGAATGAACCAGCAAGCTGAGGAAGTCTTAGGACAAGGTCCAGGGGAATTAGGGGCTATTAGATACTGGCTTTATTTTCCGCAGCCCAGCATTGCCATGTGATACAGCAGCGAGAGAGAGAAGGACACTGGGTCAGAGATCAGAGCACAGGGAGGATTTCCTCCTAGCAGGATTTTCTTAGGCTGTATGTAGAGGTTGGCTGAGGTAGTCTGATCCAAGATTAGTTTTCCCCATCACTATTAGTTATAATTGAGAGCACACAGTTCCCCTATCTTCAGGTTTTCCCAATATTTGAAGAGTCTTCACCCTTAGATGGAATTTTACTTGATTAGCACATTTATAGTAATAGACTCTTTATGTATTTAATAGCAGCCAATTCAGAGCCTTCTAAAGTACATTCTGAAACAATGAGGTTTTTTTTTCATCCTGGCAGTTGCTCAGGGGGAAAACAAACCAAGCAACCACAAATTATATTTTGAGATGGTTAATTTCTGTGCTGTGAGTTCCTTAAGTGAAATATGCTTTACTCATAAAAATGATTACAGACACAATCCCATTTATGACTAGAATCCTCCAAGAGATCTTTGTGCCATAGCTGTCATCTCCTTTAATGCTTATCTCATTGCATGCTGTGCTCAGTTGTGTCTAGCTCTTTGAGACTCCGTGAACTGTAGCCCGCCAGGCTCCACTGTCCATGGGTTTTTCCAGGCAAGAATACTGGAGTGGATGGCCATTTCCTACTGCAGATTATCTGATTACCCTTCCTAGTTAGTATAATGGTTGCTATAAAGTATGGAAAATAATGACTTTTGGGCTGGGAGAGACCTGAGACATAATTGTTTAATTCTAACTGCTTCCCTAAGCAAGGTTTCAGATCAAGAGCCTCCTGGCTGGTTAGAGTCCTGGGCCCTGTCTCCCAGTCAAAGCTTAAGTCCTTGAGTTTTCTGACTTCCGTGCTTGCAATCGTAGAGGCATTTATCAAAGCCTGAAACCATTCAGAATGTATGCGTTGCAAGAATTTTCTCTGGGGCTCACCCTATGTGTTAGCTGATCACCTACAGCTAACTTGGGGGAACCAAACAAGGTGTGCTTGACTGAAATGGTGGATAATGAACAATGAATGAACCAGCAAGCTGAGGAAGTCTTAGGACAAGGTCCAGGGGAATTAGGGGCTATTAGATACTGGCTTTATTTTCCGCAGCCCAGCATTGCCATGTGATACAGCAGCGAGAGAGAGAAGGACACTGGGTCAGAGATCAGAGCACAGGGAGGATTTCCTCCTAGCAGGATTTTCTTAGGCTGTATGTAGAGGTTGGCTGAGGTAGTCTGATCCAAGATTAGTTTTCCCCATCACTATTAGTTATAATTGAGAGCACACAGTTCCCCTATCTTCAGGTTTTCCCAATATTTGAAGAGTCTTCACCCTTAGATGGAATTTTACTTGATTAGCACATTTATAGTAATAGACTCTTTATGTATTTAATAGCA